>PVKP010016825.1:0-47361 GCA_004027715.1 Plecturocebus donacophilus
GGCCAAAAGAGTTGCGCCGGCGACCCGCGTGGCTTCTCCGCCGGGAATCTCCCGGTCTGTGGGCAACAAAAACTCGTCGGAAAGTGCGGCGTCCACTCGTTCTCTGCGCTTTCACTGGGAGCTACATTCCTGAGCTGTTGCTAGTCGGCCATCTTGGATCTCTCCCCGGAAGAGATTTTAGAAAAAGAGAAAAGGAGAAAGAAAGAAAGAAACAGCAAAAGAAAGAAAAAAAAGAATGAAAGAGAGAAAGAAAGAGGAAGAGAAAGAGGGAGAGAGAATGGGATTCTTGTTTTATTGCCCAGGCTAGAATACAGTCTAAAAATGGGTATTAAAAACCTCTTTTATGCCAATAATTGTGTTTAACACACGTTGCCAGGTAATTAAACTATTAATATGTCATCAACAACAATTAAGATCTATAGGAACATATGTCATTCCTGGTACAGTTAATGTAAATTAAAAATATGTAGATGGGGCTGGGCACAGTGGCTCACACCTGTAATCCCAGCATTTTGGGAGGCCGAGGCAGGTGGATCACTGAGGTCAGGAGTTCGAGACCAGCCTGGCTAACATGGTGAAACCCCATCTTTACTAAATATTAGCTAGATGTGGTAGTGCACACCTGTAATCCCAGCTACTTGGGAGGCTGAGATAGGAGAATCGCTTGAACCCAGGAGGTGGAGGCTGCAGTGAGCCGAGATCACACCACTGCACTCCAGCCACTGCACTCCAGCCTAGGCAAGACAAAGCGAGGCTCCGTCTCAAAAAAAAAAAAAAAGTAGATGGACTTGCCAGGTACCGTATGGGGAGGGGGCAGTTATGAGTATCAATGGCACACAGGTGCCAAGGAGGACTGGCTGGGTAGGAGAGGCTTCCTGGGGGAGCAGAGGGCAAGGGTGGCCTTTGCAGAAGTGCAGACACACAGGAGTTCGGACTGGCGGGGTGGGGGCAGAGCTGGTGGTCTGTAGCCAGGTGTGGTGGGTGGTATTTGTGTGCATGTGCTCTTCAGTGTGGCAGAGACCCCGAGGAGAGGACTGGACTGTGAGGATGGTGCGATGTGTTGTGTGCTGAGAGGGGCCGGGAGCACAGACTAAGGATTCTGCACTGAAACTGGCAGACAGTCAATTCTTACTTAACATAATTTTCCACCTATAGGATTGAGGATTACTCTTTTTTTTTTTTTTTTTTTTTTTGGAGAAAGAGTCTCACTCTGTTGCCCAGGCTGGAGTGCAGTGGCGTGATCTTGGCCTTCTGCAACCTCTGCCTCCCAGGTTTAAGCGATTCTCCTGCCTCAGCCTCCCTAGTAAATGGGACTACAGGCACCTGCCACCATGCCGGACTAATTGTTTATAGTTTTAGTAGAGATGGGGTCTCCCATGTTGGCCAGGCTGATCTCAAACTCCTGACCTCAGGTGATCCACCCAGCTCTGCCTCCCAAAGTGCTGGGATTACAGGCATGAGCCACCACACCTGGCCGAAAATGTGGTATTTAAAAAAAAAAATCATGCTATATACTATAACATGCCCATTAAATTAACAATATGTTTTGAATTCTATATTGCTACATGAAGATTCATTTTATTGCTTTAACTGCTGTATGTGATTCCATGGTAGAACACTGCATTTTGTTTTTCCACTGCTCTACTGGCAAACGTTTAGGCCATCTCCAGTGTTTTGCAATTACAAACAAGTCACCACGAATGTTCCTGGACCTGTCACCTGAGCACCCATGGGTGCTCTTCCAGGGCAGGCCTGTTGTGGCCGAATGATGTCTGTATCTTTATGACTCAGCAATGAGGAAGCTCTGGCAACTGCTGAGCTATTAGAAATTTCAGGTTTGTCTCAGTCTTTCAGCAGGTTGTGGATAAACATGCACATTTGGAACACTGCGATTTTCCTCCAGGAAAGGAGGAAGATTCCACACTCTGGTGTCACAGCCTGCCAGCTAGACCCCTCATCTCTTACAGGTGGGTTATTTCCTCTTCTCATCCTCCATCCAGGTGAATCCAGCTGACAGCGAGAACTATGTCACCATGGTAGAGATGACATTTGTGTTCAGCATGATCTGGTCTGTGTGTGCCTCTGTGGATGAGGAGGGCCGCAAGAAGATTGACAGCTATCTCCGAGAGATCGAGGGCTCCTTTCCCAATAAGGTCGGGCACTCACACCCAGATGTCCTATTTGCCCGGTTTTTCCAGAACCCATGGGCATCCTCGATCTCAGATCTGCTTAGGTTTCAGCCTGCCGGCCCAGCTCTCTCTCTCTTTCTCCCACCCAGTGGTCTGGGGCCCATTCTCTGGGCTGGCGAAGGCTCAAGTAACCTGACCTACATGCCCTCCTTAGGACACGGTATATGAGTATTTTGTGGACCCCAAAATGCGGAACTGGACATCATTTGAGGAAAAGCTCCCTAAGAGTTGGCGCTACCCTCCAAAGTGAGAGCCGGGCCTGGGTGTGAGGAGGGCGTGGGGTAGTGGTGGGTGGGGGATGTGGCAAGAGAGATGGGTCCTGGAAGCAAAAGTGAGCCATAGGAAGGAGAAGGCGGGTCCCAGAGTAGGGCTGCCTCTTGAGGAGAGGAAGCGGGACCTAGAGGGCCTGGGACAGGGTCCTTGATGGGGGTGCGTGATCCTCAAGCCCAACAGGAGGGCAGGGTGGTGAATAGACAGAGGTGGGCCAGTGGTCCTTGAGAGCTGGCTCCTGCTCTTCCCTAGCGCCCCCTTCTATAAGATCATGGTGCCCACTGTTGACACTGTTCGCTACAACTACCTGGTGAGCACCTTGGTGGCCAACCAGAATCCCGTTCTGCTGGTGGGTCCCGTGGGGACCGGGAAGACCTCCATCGCCCAGAGCGTTCTGCAGTCCCTGCCCTCCAGCCAGTGGTCGGTGCTGACTATCAACATGTCCGCACAGGTGCGTTGGGGACCCAGGGGCCAGGCGCTCGGCTCCTCCCGACCTCCCTGCCTGCTGTGCTGCCCCGGGATCTGAGCGCCTGCCTGACATTCCTCTCCAAGCCCAGATTTCTCTTGGGGAACCCACACACTCATTCGGTGCCTTTTCACCAGACCACATCCAATAACGTGCAGAGCATCATTGAGAGCAGGGTTGAGAAGAGAACCAAGGCTGTCTACATGCCATTCGGGGGCAAAAGCATGATCACCTTTATGGATGACCTAAATATGCCCGCTAAGGACATGTTTGGGTCCCAGCCACCCCTGGAGCTGATTCGCCTCTGGATTGACTATGGCTTCTGGTATGACCGTGCAAAGCAGACCATCAAGCACATTCGAGTAAGCCTCCCAGGAGTTTGTTCTTCAGGCCTCTGCTCCCTTGTGGGATAAGCTTAGTCCCCACTCCACTGGGACCCCAGGCTATGGTCCTTTCATCCTGTATTCTTTTCCACACAGGAGTGTCCTGTCTCCATGACAGCAGTTCTCAGCTCCCCACTCATGAGCCAGGCATCCTCCCTCCATCCTGGCTCCTCCGTGGGACTCTGAGCTTATCATTTGCTCCTCTTCTTTCTTTCTTTCTTTCTCTCTCGTTTTTTCCTCCCCTTTCTCTTTCTTTCTTTCTGTCTTTCTCTCTCTTTTCCTTTCTTTCCCTCTTTCTTTCTCACTCTTTCTTTCTTTCTTTTTCTTTCTTTTCTTCTTTCCTTCCTTCTTTCTTTCTTTCGTCTTGCTCTGTTGCCAAGACTGGAGTGCTAGGTTAATTTCATTGATTTTTACTGGACACAAGGTCTCGATATGTTGCCCGGGCTGGTCTTGAACTCTTGAGCTCAAGAGATTCTCCCACCTTGGCCTCCCAAAGTGTTGGTATTACAGGCCTGAGCCACCACATCTGGCTGCTTCTCTTTAATCAGCTGGCAGCAGGCATTGCAGCCTGGCTTCTAGGGTTGTTTGTATGCATAACTGGCACTCAGGGTCAAAAACTCGCCTAGTGATATATTCACGTGTGTTTGAGAGAGAACACGCGCACACGTGTATAGATATATACAATTTTAAAAGAAGAAAAAGAAAGTCTAGAAGACACAGATTTATGTACTTGCCTGTATTTTCTAATTTGGGTACATGGATTGCAAGGATGAAATACAGAAAAATGCCTTCCTGGTTCTAAAACAAGTTTCCCACGTCCCTTCCTTCTCCACCTCTCCCTGCTCTGGGCTCCATGCTCCTCTCTACTTGCGGCATCCCTGTTCCTTTTCCCCTTCATCCCTCCTCGCACTGTCTTCCTCCCGTCCTCTGCACCCTCCCTGATTTGACGCCTCTCTCCCCTCTCTCCACCTGCCTCTCCACCTGGCTGGCCGGTGCTCTATAGGAAATGTTCCTGATGGCTGCCATGGGCCCCCCTGGGGGTGGACGGACCGTCATCTCCCCAAGGCTACAGAGTCGCTTCAACGTGATCAACATGACCTTCCCCACAGTGAGGACCTCATGGGGCTGTAGGACGAGGGGAGGGTAGGAGGTGAAACGTCCCTGTCCCAGAGAAGCAGGGGCCAGATCCCAGGAGGCCGAGGCACCCCCAGTGGAGCTCCACACAGGAAGCTGGGGTGATCTGTGAGGCCTGCGCTGGCTCCTGAGCTAGAAGAGCTATGGGATGGAACCGTACCTTCCTAGCTGTAGACAGGGGAGCCTTACAATCCCAATGGGCGGAGAACACGGTGGGGCCCAAATAGACTAAGGAAGGTAGATCCTACAAAGCCCACAGCAGCGTCAGGATTAGAGCCAGGCCAGGGAGTCACTTGTCTCAGTGCAGAATTTAAGGGGGCACCCAAAAGACTATAATCAGGAGAAGAATATGTTAAATATGTTAACACTTTTTTTTTCTTTTTGGGACAGGGTCTCACTCTGTTACCCAGTCTGGAGTGCGGTGGCACGATCTCAACTCACTGCAACCTCCACCTCCTGGGTTCAAGTGATTCTCCTGCCTCAGCCTCCAGAGTACCTGGGACTATAGGCGCCCGCCACCACCAAGCTAACTCTTGTATTTTCAGTAGAGATGGGGTTTCACCATGTTGCCCATTCTGGTCTCAAACTCCTGGACTCAAGCAGTGCACCCACCTCAGCCTCCCACCACACTTGGGCTCATATTTTTTTTTCTGTCTGTGGCATTTTATTGATCCTATGGGGTGAGAAGGAGAACTGGAGTAGTATGTGGGGTCACGGGACCCCAGGTGAATAGGGAAGGTATTGAGACTTGGCCACTAGAACTGGTGAATCTGTAGTAATGCAATATTTTTTTAAGTTGAAATTAATGCCAAAAATGTATGATGAGCAAAATACCAGCATTTTGAATAAATACAAGATCAGTAGAGTGCAGTGCTGAACCATATTGGAGCCTAAGGCAAAAGGAGAAATCAGTAATCCCCATCTAGCCTTTATTTAAAATGTTTGTGTTTGTTCATCATGAATATTTTGCATTCATTTTTGTTTTTAAATACTGTGTTGGCCAGGCATGGTGACTCCTACCTATAATCCCAACACTTTGGGAGGCTGAGGCAGGCGGATCACTTGAGCCCAGGAGTTTGATACCAGCTTGGGCAACAGGGGGAAACCCTGTCTCTACAAAAAATACAAAAATTAGCCGGGTGTGGTGGTGTATGCCTGTGGTCCCAGCTACTTGAGAGGCTGAGGCGGGAGGATTGCTTGAGCCCAGGAGGTTGAGGCTGCAGTGAACCATGATCACACTGCTGCACACCAGCTTGGGCAACTATAGATAGATAGATAGATAGATAGATAGATAGATAGATAGATAGATATAGTATTAAGGCTTGGCGCAGTGGCTCACACCTGTAATCTCAGCACTTTGGGAGGTGGAGGTGGGTGAATCACCTCAGGTAAAGAGTTTGAGACCAGCCTGGCAAACATGGTGAAACCCTATTTCTACTAAAAATGCAAAAATTAGCCAGCATGGTGGCAGGCGCTTGTGATCCCAGCTACTTGGGAGGCTGAGGCAGGAGAATCGCTTGAACCCAGGAGGCAGAGGTTGCAGTGAACTGAGATCGTGCCACTGCACTCCAGCCTGGGTGAAAGAGTGAGACTTCATCTCAAAAAAAAAAAAAAAAAAGTATATATATACATATATATGGTGTTAAAATAGTATTTATCATTTGTCTTATTTCTGAGTTTAGGAATTTTTTTTGGATGCCCCCTTAAATTCTGCCCCTGAGCCAAGCTCCTCATTGGCCTCCCTCCTGGCTAGAAGGCCAGGAGCCCTAGACAGTGAGCCAGGGCCTATTTCTAGGAGTCCCAGATCATCCGCATATTCGGCACCATGATCAATCAGAAGCTCCAGGACTTTGAGGAAGAGGTGAAGCCCATTGGGAATGTGGTGACGGAGGCCACCCTGGACATGTACAACACCGTGGTACAGCGCTTCCTGCCCACGCCCACCAAGATCCATTACCTCTTCAACCTTCGAGACATCTCCAAGGTGACTCTTGGCCTGACCTTGCCCCTTCTGCTTGCTACAGCCTCCGTGGAGGCATTCTCTTCTCAAACTAAGCCTTAACTAACACTCAACAGCATGTGCACCAAAGTCACCCCCAATCCTGAAATGCCACATTCCCTGCCCTTGCCTTTAAAACTTCTGGACCAAGCATGGTGGCTCACGCCTGTAATCGCAGCACTTTGGGAGGCCGAGGCAGGCGGATCGCCTGTGGTCAGGAGTTCAAGACCACCCTGGCCAACATGGCAAAACCCCATCTCTACTAAAAATACAAAAAAAATTAGCGGGGCATGGTGGCAGGCACCTGTAGTCCCAGCTACAAGGGAGGCTGAGGCAGGAGAATCACTTGAACCCAGGAGGCAGAGGTTACAGTGAGCCAAGATCACGCCACTGAACTCCAGCCTTGGAGACAGAGTGAGACTCTGTCTCAAAAACAAAACAAAACAAAAAAACCCCCAAACTTCTGGAGGGAATGCCTTTGCTCCCAGATCCCAACAGTCAGTCCTCTTTCTAGGTGTTCCAGGGTATGCTTAGAGCCAACAAGGACTTCCATGATACCAAGGCCAGCATCACACGGCTCTGGATCCATGAATGTTTCAGGTGCCATGCATGTGCCCCAGCCAGACGCAGGCTTCCTTGGCCTTGTTCCCACCCCTGCTCCACTCCCGGCCTGATGCTGCCTTCCCCAGACCATTCTCCTCTTTATCCCCGGATCTCACCCAAGTTCCCTGCCCACAGAGTCTTCTCCGACCGGCTGGTTGATGTGGCAGACACAGAAGCCTTCATAGCCATCATAAGTGACAAGCTCGGCTCCTTCTTTGACCTCACATTCCACCACCTCTGTCCCAGCAAGCGTCCTCCTATCTTTGGTGAGCCGGGAGCTGTGACGGCCTTGGGCTTGACACTCTTAGGACGTTGGAGCTAGAAGGAGTCAGGGCACAGAGTCTCAAGTGTGGGGCCCTGCGGTGGGGGGCCCGGGGGGCGGATCAGGTATTCGAGACTCTGATCACCTCTTCCCATGGCCCAGGGGATTTCCTGAAGGAGCCCAAGGTGTATGAAGACCTAACGGATCTGACAGTGCTGAAATCAGCCATGGAGACAGCTCTGAATGAGTATAACCTGTCACCCTCCGTCGTGCCCATGCAGCTAGTGCTCTTCCGAGAGGCTATTGAACACAGTGAGTGCCTGCTACTCCCGTCCCCTTACCCATCATCTCAGTGAGGGGGTATGTCTAAGGAAATAGGGGTCCCTTCCCAGATCTCCCAAACCGAGTTCCCAAAGTTGCCTTTCTCCCTGGCCCCAGATACCCTGGTGGCGGTGGGTGTTAAACAGAGAAGGTGGAGGTTAAACATTGACTTGCTTCCTGGGCCTTAGGCACCAACTTCTCATACCTCTTGCTTCCTCTGCTTCAGTCTCAGGAGCCCTAATCCCTAGCCTAGGGCCTGGAGGTCCCCTGAGTTTGCTCAGCCAACTCATTACCCTCACATCCACCCCACCCCCAGTCACACGGATCGTGCGGGTCATCGGACAACCTCGGGGCAACATGCTCCTGGTGGGCATCGGGGGCAGCGGGCGCCAGAGTCTGGCCCGCCTGGCCTCATCCATCTGCGAGTATACCACCTTCCAGATCGAGTTCACCAAACATTATCGGAAGCAGGAGTTCCGAGAAGGTACAACTGCGTTTCTGAAACGCTAGGAATGAAAGATCAGATGGGTGCATTTCCGCAGTGACAAGAGAAGAGGGCTGGCAGCCCGATGGGGAGACGTGCCTGGCCTGTGTTGGGTGTAAGATGATGTTGTGTGTATGCTGTGGGCCGGGGAGGGTTCCTAACTTTCAGAAGAGGAATCAAGCCCAGGACGGGGAATCTGCAGCAAGTCCGTCCTCCTTCCCTTCCCGGGCCAGATATCAAGCGTCTGTATCGCCAGGCTGGGGTGGAGCTCAAGATCACGTCCTTCCTTTTTGTGGACACCCAGATAGCTGATGAGTCTTTCCTAGAGGACATCAACAATATCCTCAGCTCAGGCGAGGTGCCCAATCTCTACAAGACTGACGAATTTGAAGAGGTAGGATTCCTTCCACACCCTCGACTAGTCAGTTCTTTGGCTCTTTGGCCTGCCTGGCTGACCCCAGAAGGACCACAGTTCCAAGAATGTGCCACCGGAGCACCCCCACAGCCCACCTCACCCCTGTAAGATGGAAGGTCCCCTCCAGGGACCCTGGGCAGAGCTGCTTTAAAACCCACACTTCAAGGCCAGGCGCGGTGGCTCATGCCTGTAATCTCAGCACTTTGGGAGCCTGAGGCGGGCGGATCACAAGGTCAGGAGTTCGAGACCAGCCTGACCAACATGGTGAAACTCCATCTCTACTAAAAATACAAAAATTAGCCATGGGTGATGGCGGGTGCCTATAATCCCAGCTACTTGAGAGGCGGAGGCAGGAGAATTGTATGAACCCGGGAGGCAGAGGTTGCAATGAGCTAAGATTGTGCCATTGCACTCCAGCCTGGGCGACAGAGCAAAACTTCATCTCAAAAAAACAAAAACACAAACAAAAAACCCCATACTTCAGAGCCAGGCTCAGTCCCAGCTACTTGGGGGCGGGAAGAGTGCTGAGGTGGGAGGATGGTTTGAGGCCAGGAGTTCCAGTCCAGCCTGGGCAACACTTCATCAGCTCCGCCTGACCTGCTGCCCCCGCTGATTCTGTCGTGGAGACACCAGTGCTTTGACCCTGGCGGTTTCTGCCCAGATCCAGTCACATATCATAGACCAGGCCCGGGCGGAGCAGGTGCCAGAGTCGTCGGACAGCCTCTTCGCCTATCTCATCGAGCGTGTGCGCAACAACCTGCACGTCGTGCTCTGCCTCAGCCCTGTGGGGGACCCCTTCAGGTGACTTCTGTGACATCCTTCTTCTCCCAGCCCTTTTGTGTGCTCCCTCACCCTGCTGTGGCCTCCTGTGCCTTCTGGAAATTACTGTCAGGAATAACGGCAGGCTCTTCTGCCCGACTCACCCATCTCCCTTCCGTAGGCTGTGCCCACTTTCAGGAAGTTGCTGTGGACACATGGGAGTCATCCATCCTCTTTTGGTATAACTAGACTTTTTTTTGTTTGTTTTGTTTTGGTTAGTGGCTTTTTGGTTTTGTTTTGTCATTGTAAATCTAATTGTGGTTTAAAACACGCACATATGGCCAGGTACGGCGGCTCACACCTGTAATCCCAGCACTTTGGGAGGCCGAGGCTGGTGGACCACAAGGTCAAGAAATCAAGACCATCTTGGCTAACATGGTGAAACCCTGTCTCTACTAAAAATACAAAAATTAGCTGGACGTGGTGGTGCATGCCTGTAATCCCAGCTACTCGGGAGGCTGAGATGGGAGAATCGCTTGAACTCCGGAGGCAGAGGTTGCAGTGAGCCAAGATCTTGCCACTGCACTCCAGCCTGGCAATAGAGTGAGACTCTGTCTAAAAAAAAGAAAACCCTGCACACAACATAAAGTGTATCGTCTTAACCATTTTTGAGTGCAGCGCTCAGTCATGTGATGTGCACTCAGACTCCAGAGCTTTCTTCCACTCCTGAGGCTGCACTCCACACCCACAAAACAACTCCTCCGCATCCCCTCCCAGACCCTGGCAACCACCATTCTACTCTCTGTCTCTATGAGTCTGACTTTAGATACCTCACATAGGTGGAATCTTGTGGCATTTGTGTTTCTTTTCTTTTCTTTTTTTTTTTTTTGAGAAGGAGTCTCACTCTGTTTCCTAGGCTGGAATGCAGTACTGTGATCTCAGCTCACTGCAACCTCCACCTCCTGGGTTCAAGTGATTCTCCTGCCTCAGCCTCCCAGTAGCTAGGATTACAGGCATGCGCCACCACACCTGGCTAATTTTTATACTTTTAGTAGAGACAGGGTTTCACCATGTTGGCCAGGCTGTTCTTGAACTCCTGACCTCAAGTGATCCACCCGCCTCAGCCTCCCAAAGTGTTGGGATTACAGGTGTGAGCCACTACATGCAGCTAGCATTTGTATTTCTGTGACTTGCTTATTTTCACTTAGCATAGTGTCCTCAAGGTTCATCTGTGTTGTAGCATGCGTCAGGATTGCCTTCTTTTTTTTAAGGCTGAATAATATCATCTTGTATGTCTAAACCACATTTTCTTGATATGACTAGATTTTTAAGGGCATCAGAAACTAGGAAGAGGGCAGAGCAGTTGTGCAGGGAAGCAATTCGGATTACCTTTAAAAAATATTTTGTTGAGACAGGGTCTCAAGCTGTCATCCAGGCTGGAGTGCAGAGGCGCCCTCTCGGCTCACTGTGACCTCCACCTCCCAGGCTCAAGTGATCCTACTGCCTCAGCCTCCACAGTAGCTGGGATTATAGGCGCATGCCACCACGGCCAGTTAATTTTTGTACTTTTTATAGAGACAGGGTTTTGCCATGTTGCCTAGGATGGTTTCGAACTCCTTGGCTCAAGGGATCCACCTGCCTTGGCCTCCCAAAGTGCTGGGATTACAGGCGTGAGCCCCCGTGCCTGGCCTACCATTTTGTTTTTAACGGTTGTGGTACGTGGTGTATTTACCATACCCAGGTGCTATGCTGAGCTTTTCACGTGTGACACCTGATTGAATCCCCCAGCCACCCTAGTCAGTATATATTGTTACTCCCATTTTAGAGATGAGGAAACTGGCATTCAAAGAGCTTAGATACTTGCTGGAGAGCCACACCTTGAGTGTACCACCAAGTCTTTCCAACTCCAGAACCTGTGTCTAGAGGCTCTGTGGAACTAGCTCTCATGGAACAGAATTTGGACAAGGAGATGCAGGAGCAAGGGGGCGGGGCATTTGAGGTTCCTAGAAAGCGGGTGGATGCATGTGGGGAAGCCAGGACCTGGAGGCTGTGTGTGTGCATGGACTTGACAGCCTCTTAAAACCCCTTCCCAGGAACTGGATCCGCCAGTACCCAGCCTTGGTGAACTGCACAACCATCAACTGGTTCTCAGAGTGGCCCCAAGAGGCCCTGCTCGAGGTGGCCGAGAAGTACCTCATAGGAGTAGACCTGGGCACGCAGGAGAATGTGAGCCCCGCCTCCCCATCCCTCATCCCGGCTTCCCTCCTCCCCCTTCTGTTTCCATCTGCCTTTTCATCCTGTGTCACCGGCCTCAGATCCACAGGAAGGTGGCCCAGATCTTCGTCACTATGCACTGGTCAGTGGCTCAGTATTCCCAGAAGATGCTGTTGGAACTGCGGAGATACAACTACGTCACTCCCACCAACTACCTGGAACTCGTGTCTGGATATAAGAAGTATGAAGGAGAGCAGGGAACGTGCAAGGCCAGGGAGGCTGGTGTCTTCTGAGGGCGATTGGTGCAATGATGCTGGTGTGCAAGGCCAGAGACACAAAGGTCGTGGTTCTTCCCAGGAAGTTAGGAAGAGAGAATTGGGGCTTTCCCTGGGAGGGGCTGTCTCTGGAGCCTTCGGCTCTGTTCCCCTAGGCCCCTCTCCACACCCGCTTGGCCCTTATTTTCTGGCATGTAGTTTCTCTGTATTTTTTTTTTTTTTTGAAATGGAGTTTCGTTCTGCCACCCAGGCTGGAGTGCAGTGGCACAATCTCAGCTCACTGTAACCTCCACCTCCCGGGTTCAAGCAATCTCCTTCCTCAGCCTCCTGAGTAGCTGGGATTACAAGCACGTGCCTCCATGCCTGTGCCACCATGACTGGCTAATTTTTGTATTTTTAGTAGAGACAGGGTTTCACCATGTTGGCCGGGCTGGTCTCCAACTCCTGAGCTTGTGATCCACCCACCTCAGCCTCCCAAAGTGCTGGGATTACAGGCGTAAGCCACCGCGCCTGGCCTTTCTCTTTTTCCCACCATAATACAACTGGAACATTGCCATAATATACCCAGTCCTTTCCTATCTGCCTTTAATATCTTCTAGACTTTCTACCTGTATGAGATAGAAAAAAAACAAAAAACAAAGTGTTTTCCTTTCTCTTGCACTAACACAGTACAGCCCCTCAGTATCCATGCAGATTGGTTCCAGGACCTCCCATGGATACCAAAATGCACAGATGCTCCAGTCCCTGATATAGAATGGAGTGTTCGCATGTAACTTATGCACGTTCTTCTCATGTACTTTAAATCCTCTCTAGATTACTTATAATACCTAATACGATGTAAATGCTATGTAAATAGTTGTTATACTGTATTGTTTAGGGAATAACGACAAGAAGAAAAAAGTCTGTACATGTTCAGTGCAGATGCAAGTTTTTTTGCGATTTTTTTTTTTTTAGACGGAGTCTTGCTCTGTCGCCCAGGCTGAAGTTCAGTGGTGCAATCTTGGCTTACTGCAACCTCCACCTCCTGGGTTCAAGTAATTCTCCTGGCTCAGCCTCCTGAATAGCTGGGATTACAGGAATGTGCCACCATGTCCAGCGATTTTTTTTTTTTTTGTATTTTTAGTAGAGACAGAGTTTCACTATGTTGGCCAGGCTGGTCTCAAACTCCTAACCTCAGGTGATCCACTGGCCTCCGTCTCCCAAAGTGCTGGGAGGCGTGAGCCACCGTGCCCAGACTTTTTTTTGAGTATTTTTGATCTTCTGTTGGTTGAATCCATGGATGTGGACCCCATGGATATGGAAGGCTGTCTGTACTTCACTCTGACACCAGATGTGGTGGGGATTTTCCCCACCCAAGCAGTTCTCCAAGGGACACCGGCTGGGTGTCCTACAATATAACTCAATGCTGAAGCGACCTATCTGGAGTTACAGAGTCAGATCACACAGGTGGAGGGCTCAGTCACCCATAAGACACCCCCTGCTTCAGATGCTGAAAGCCCAGTGTTTTACCTGCGTTTCTGCCTGGCCAGCTATAAATCGAGGGTTTCCACCACCCATTCATCCGGTTCAGTTAATTTGCTAGAGTGACTCACAGACTCAGGGAAACACTTCACCTACTATTGCTGATTTATTGCAAAGGATTTTTTAAAAGATACAAATAAGACCATGCGCAGTGGCTCATGCCTATAATCCCAGCACTTTGGGAGGCCAAGGTGGGCGGATCACTTGATATCAGGAGTTCAAGACCAGCCTGGCCAACATAGTAAAACCTCATCTCTACTAAAAACACAAAAATTAGTCAAGCATGGTGGCACACACCTGTAATCCCAGCTCCTCTGGAGGCTGAGGCAGGAGAATCACTTGAACTCAGGGGGCAGAAGTTGGAGTGAGCCGAAATCATGTCACTGCACTCCAGTCTGAGTGATGGAGCCAGACTCCGCCTCAAAAAAAAAAAAAAAAAAAAAAGATACAAATAAAATAAACATAAGGTGAGGTTTCCAAGGGTCCCTGTGGAGTTGGGACATGCCACCCTCCCAGAATGTGGATGTGTTCTTGTTCACAAATCTGGAAGTTCTCCCAACCCTGTCCTTTAAAGGATGCTTCCTTACACAGGTGTGATTGATTAAATCATTGATCATTGGTGATCAACTCAATCCTCAATTCCCCCACACCAACCCTCGATCCTCCCTGGAGGTTCAAGGGGTACAGCTGAAAGTTCCAATCCTCCAATCACTTGGTTGGTTCCCGGGTAGCCAGCCCCCATCCTGAAGCTATCCTGCAGTGCCCGGCCACCAGCCGACTCATTCATATACAAAAAGACACTTACCACTTTGGAGATGCCAAAGGCTTAAGAGCTGTGTGCCAGGAAGTGGACACAAAGACCAAATACTTATTTCTTTTGATAAATTACAATATCACACCATCATTTCCAAGAATTTTATATACATTCTTGAAGTTAGTGAGTGGCAGAATGAGATTGCATCTCTTAAGCATCTTTTTATGTGCGCGAAACAATAATAATTTGTTTTAGATGGAGTCTCACTCTGTTGCCCAGGCTGGAATGCAGTGGCACAATCTCGGCTCACTGCAACCTCTGCCTCCCAAGGTCTGAAGGGTATAAGAGACATGGAGAATTGGCATTTATTGGGTTAGGTTTGTTTGTTTGTTTGTTGCCGAAGTTGGAGTGCAGTGGCGCAATCTTAGCGCACTGCAACCTCTGCCTCCTGGGTTCAAGCAATTCTCCTGCCTCAGCCTCCCGAGTAGCTGGGACTACAGGCACTTGCCACCACACCCGGCTAATTTTTGTGTATTTTGTTTTTTAGTAAAGACGGGGTTTCACCATGTTAGCCAGGCAGGTCTCAAACTCCTGACCTCAAGTGATCTGCTCACCTCAGCCTCCCAAAGTGCTGGGATTACAGGCGTGAACCATTGTGCCCTGCCTGGGTTAAGTATTTAATCAGG
This sequence comes from Plecturocebus donacophilus, assembly GCA_004027715.1. NCBI lineage: Eukaryota > Metazoa > Chordata > Mammalia > Primates > Pitheciidae > Plecturocebus > Plecturocebus donacophilus. The sequence continues at coordinate 14,736 of PVKP010016825.1, forward strand.
GTAAAGAAAAAAACCAGTTGTAATAATAATGATAGACAACATTTATTCATTCATTTAACACATTGAGCACCCACTATGTGCCAGGTGCTATTCTAGACACTTGTAATATACCAGTGAACAAAAGAAAATCCATGTCTGAGTATATAGGCTTACATCTACCTTCTGCTTACTGTTTGCTGGTCACTGTGATAAACACTTTACCTGTGTTTTCTCACTTAGTACAGAAAAAAACACACACAGACTCTTTTTTTGTTCCCTTGAACACTGCTGAAAACTTTTTGAATGAGTTGCCAATATTTACAACTTGGGAGCCTTAGAAACATCCAGATTCTTAGCTTATCTTTAAAAATCAGAAATTTTGGGGCAGATGCAGTGGCTCATGCCTGTAATCCCAGCACTTTGGGAGGCTGAGGTGAGCAGATCACCTGAGGCCAGGAGTTGGAGACCAGCCTGGCCAACATGGTGAAACCCTGTCTCTACAAAAATACAAAAATTAGCCAGACATGATGGCGGGTGCCTGTAATCCCAGCTACTCGGGAGGCTGAGTTGGCAGAATCGTTTGAACCTGGGAGGTGGAGGTTACAGTGAGCTGAGATTGCACCACTGCACTCCAGCCTGGGCGACAGAGTAAGACTCCATCTCAAAAAAAATCAGAAATTGTGGGGCAGGTGCAGTGGCTCATGCCTGTAATCCCAGGACTTTGGGAGGCCGAGGTGGGAGGATTACTTGATATCAGGAGTTTGAGACCAGCCTGGGCAACAAAACAAGATGCCATCTCTAGAAAAAAGAGAGAGAGAGAAAGAAGAGAGGAGAGGGAGAGATACACACACATACAGAGAAATACATTGTTGCAATACTAGGCCCACATTCATTCTCATAGTGGAAAAATCGGCTGGAGCTGAGGGATGGCTCCTGCCCTGGGCCAGCCCGCCTGCCTATTCCACAGTAGGGAACAGAGGAAGATTCTCACGTAGGGGAGGTGGGGTGATGGAGACTATTTAACAAGCGGATTCTGCTAGTGGTAAGTAGAATAAACCAGAGGAATGAGAGCCTGAAATCAGGAAGACCCCTTGGGAAGCTGTTGGCAATGACCCAGGCAGGAGATGATAGAAACCCGACCAGGGTGGTGGTGGTAGCATTGGTGGCAACAGAAAGGAAGGTGGATGTGAGACACACAGGGAAGGTAGACCTCATAAGACACTCCGCTTCTGAGAGCCGCGCACCTCTACACACCCTGTCCTATGCTCTCCTGCAGGTTGCTGGGAGAAAAACGGCAGGAGCTGCTGGACCAAGCCAATAAGCTGCGGACAGGCTTGTTCAAGATCGATGAAACTAGGGAAAAGGTGCAAGTGATGTCGTTGGAGCTGGAGGATGCCAAGAAGAAGGTGGCTGAGTTCCAGAAGCAGTGTGAGGAGTACCTGGTCATCATTGTGCAGCAGAAACGGGAGGCAGATGAGCAGCAGAAGGTCGAGGACCCACGCCCACGCCTGTGCCCCACTCCCACGTTCCCCTTCTTAAATTTTCTTTAGCGGCCAGGCGCCGTGGCTCACGCCTGTAATCCTAGCACTTTGGGCCGAGGCAGGAGGATCACCTGAGTTCAGAAGTTCAAGACCAGCCTGGCCAACATGGTGAAACCCCATCTCTACTAAAAATACAAAACTTAGCCAAGCTTGGCAGCGGGCACCTGTAATCCCAGCTACTCAGGAGGTTGAGGTGGGAGAATCGCTTGAACCCAGGAGGCGGAGGTTGCAGTGAGCTGAGATCATGCCACTGCACTCTAACCTGGGCGAAAGAGCAAGATTTGTCTCACAAAAAATAAATAAATAGTTTTCTCTTTCATCTTTTCCACCCACACCGTCACTCCCATCTTTGCCCAAGGCAAAGACAGAAAACCCTTGTCCTTTTTCCATCCCTAGGCTGTAACAGCCAACAGTGAAAAGATTGCAGTTGAGGAAATCAAGTGTCAGGCCCTGGCTGACAATGCCCAGAAAGATCTAGAAGAGGCACTGCCTGCCCTGGAAGAGGCCATGCGGGTACCAGGGGCGGGTGCAAGGATGGGAGCCAGAGTGGGAGGCCCCAGGGAAGGGAATGGGCCAGACTTCTCTGTCCTCAAAGACTCTGGCGAAGTGGGAAGAAGAGTGGTACCTCAGCCGGGTCCTGTCTCCATAAGGACCTGTCTTACCCTCTGAGTTGCTCCCTCAGTTTATCCCTTTTTTCCCCAGGCCCTGGAGTCTCTGAACAAGAAGGATATAGGAGAGATCAAGTCTTATGGACGGCCCCCAGCCCAAGTGGAGATAGTGATGCAGGCAGTTATGATTCTTCGAGGCAACGAGCCCACGTGGTCAGAGGCCAAGAGGCAGCTAGGTAAGCTAGAGACCATGAGATCAATGACTTCCGCTCACCCAGTGTTTATTGATCGTTGACCATGCAGCGGACACACAGAAAGATAGAAATGGATGACGCATTGTACCCACCCTCAAGAGCACAGGGCTTAGTAGAAAGGAGATCGCATGAATATCAGTTACGTTTCTTTGATTGTGGGCTGGGTGCCGTGGCTCACGCCTGTAATCCCAGGCTTTGGGAGGCCAAGGTGGGCAGATCACTTGAGCCCAGGAGTTTGAGACCAGCCTGGGCAACATGGGGAAAACCCATCTCTACAAAAAAATACAAAAATGATCTGGGCATGATGGCACACACCTATAGTCCCAGCTATTTGGGAGGTTGAGGCCAGAGGATCGTTTAAACCTGGAAGGCAGAGGCTGCAGTGAGTCAAGATTGCACCACTGCACTCCAGCCCAACAACAGAGCCAGACCTTGTCTCCAAAACAAAACAAAAAAAAGATTATTTGGTGTTACTGGTATTTTCTGACTTTTTACAAAGTTACCTGTTTCTTTTCACTAAAAAAGAAAAAGGAAAAACTACGTTTCTGATCGCTTTTAGAATTTATGAAATATGAAATTTTAGAAAAGATTATTTGGTTGTAAGTAACAGAAAACAGGTCATCTTAATACTGACAGTCAGCTTACAGTGGTTTGACTTAAGATTTTTTGTCTTTGCAATGGTACCCATACAATCACTCTGTTTTTCACTTTCAGTATAGTATCCAATACATTACATGAGATATTCAACACTTTGTTATAAAACAGACTTTGTGTTAATGATTTTGCCCAACTGTAGGCTTAATGTAAGTGCTCTGAGCACATGTAAGTTAGGCTGGGCTAAATTATGACATTCAGTAGGTTAGATGCATTACATGCGTTTTTGATTTACCATATTTTCAATGTATGATGGGTTTATCTGGAGCATCTGTATATTAAACAAAATTGTCCTAAAGATGCCTGCATCCAAGGGCAGGAATGCCCTCAGGCCCCCCGAGGAGACAAGAATCCGAAAATGGGAACTGGGACCCCACATTCTATTCCTGCGGTTTGCTGTGCTCTGGGTTCCCATTGTAGAATACAGCTTACCAGTCTCAGTTTGGTGATCCCTGCCCTAGAAGAAAGTGCAAAGCAAAGAGAAAAAAATAGTGTAAGGTTGCTTGGCTCAGAGTTCAAGGTAAGTGGTGAGAGAGGAGCTGGGAGGATCGTCAAGGACCTTGGGGGCTGAGAGGCGCCTAGAGACAGCCAGGTCCGAGGGAGGAACTAGAGGCCAGGTCAGACAGTTTGGCCTTAGGAATTGAGCCCAGGAAAAATGTGGCAAGGCCCGAGTAGTGGAGGTGAAACTGCTGGGCAAGGAGGTGGCATTAGGCTTCTGGCTAAGGCCCCTAAGTTTTCATCCCACAGGGGAACAGAACTTCATCAAGTCACTGATCAACTTTGATAAAGACAATATCTCAGATAAGGTTCTGAAGAAGATCGGGGCCTACTGTGCCCGGGCTGACTTCCAGCCTGATATCATTGGCCGCGTCTCCCTGGCTGCCAAGTCCCTCTGCATGTGGGTGCGGGCCATGGAGGTAAAGGCAGCTGGGCTAGGACTGGGGGTAGGAAGGGCATGCCTGGGAGGAGGGCGGATGCGCAGACTCAGGTGGAAGGAGGGGATGCCTGGACGTGAGGGGGCTGGTGGGCGACCCCCACAGCCTGGCTGTCTCCCCGCAGCTGTATGGACGGCTGTACCGGGTGGTGGAGCCCAAGCGGATCCGGATGAACGCTGCCTTGGCTCAGCTTCGGGAGAAGCAAGCCGCGCTCGCTGAGGCCCAGGAGAAGCTGCGGGAGGTGAGCGGCTCTCCTGTCCACAGAGGTCCCTCTTCCTGAGCTCTAGATTGCTTCGTCAAGCATTTGTTTTTCCCCGTCTAATTCTACCCCCTTTCCCATGTCCTACTTCACTCCAGTCCTGTCTTCTTCCCACTCTGCCCTGTTCAGATTGGGCTGCCTCTGGCTCAGAAAGCTAAGATTGCAGAAGGTTATGAAGGCTCAGGGCACTGCCACCGAGGAGCCCTTCCAAAGACTGACTTGGGAGCTGGCAATCTCTGTCACAGCTTTTGGAGATGGGGTCTGAGATACTAACTGATGAAATCTGCGTGGCAAATTGGTCTTTGCCAAGGGGATGGGTCAAGAGTGTCTCTGTCGCTGCTGTGAACCAAGAACAACATGAGGGTGTCTGTGCATACGCTGGGTGGGGACGGGGATTTTTAGTAGAGACGGGGTTTCACCAGGTTCGCCAGACTGGTCTTGAACTTCTGATCTCGAGTGATCTGCCCACCTCGGCCTCCCAAAGTGCTGGAATTACAGGTGTTAGCTACCGTGCCTAGCCCCAAATGTACATTTTAATAGAACTTTACAACTAGGCACTGTGTTGATACCAGGGCCCCATCCCAGGCCAATTAACTAAGAATCCATAACAGAGCCTGAAAATCAGCTTTTTTTTTTTTTTTCCTTTTTTGAGATGGAGTCTCACTCTGTTGCCCAGGCTGGAGTAGAGTGGCACAATCTTGGCTCACTGCAACCTCTGCCTCCAAGTTTCAAGTGATTCTCCTGCCTCAGCCTCCTGAGTAGCTGGGATTACAGGCGCCCGCCACTATGACCAGCTAATATTTGTATTTTTAGTAGAAGCAGGGTTTTACCATGCTGATCAGGCTGGTCTTGAACTCCCGAACTCAGGTGATCCACCTGCCTCGGCCTCTCAAAGTGCTGGGATTACAGGCGTGAGCCACCGGACCCTGCCAGAATCAGCATTTTAAAAGCTTTCCTGTCAGAGCCTACCAGAGGTAGGAAAGCTTATGCATAGTACTGAGTCTCAGGTCTGAAAAGAGGCTCAGAGTCCAACTACATTGCAGATCATTACAAAGTTTGAGTAAATAGCTTTAGCCATTACTCACTCGTCAGCTAGTTCTGATATACAACAAGGGTTACAAACAACTGGTGTAGATAGGGCCCCAGAAGGCTTTGAAATGGGTCAGAACAGAATCTTAATATACTTCAAGGCAACTGTATCCCCAAGGCTGAACATTCACATTTTTTCCTATGTTGCATTCCAAATTATGTCTTAATCTACTTCAGGGCAACTGTATCCCCAAGGCTGAACATTCGTATTTTTTCCTATTTTGCATTCCAAATTATGTCTGGTCACATTGTCCAACATAACATATTAGAGGCCATGCAGCACAATTAAATGACAGCATTAAAATGCTCCAATAATAATGATACACAGAAATTCCACAAATTTGAATATAACCCCCAGGGAAAAATTAAATTTCAAAGATTAAATAAATCCCTTTGTAAACTAAAGTCCCGAGGAATGGAAATCCGAAATCAACTAATCTTGCCATTGTGAGTTAAAAATCTAGAATTCAATCTTCTGAAGTTAAAGTCCCCAGATCACCCCCCGACCCTGACTTCCTGTTCTCAGTCTCAGTGGAGGGGTTATCTCAGTTCATTTGGGCTCCTCTCTAGGAGCCCAATACTGGAGCAAAATACTGGGTAATTTATAAATAACAGACATTGACCAGGTGCAATGGCTCACACCTGTAATCCCAGCACTTTGGGAGGCTGAAGTGGGCAAATCACAAGGTCAGGAGTTCAAGACCAGCCTGGCCAACATGGTGAAACCCCATCTCAAATAAATAAATAAATAAACAGAAATTGATATTTTACAGGCTGAAGGCTGGAAAGTCTAAAATCAAGGTGCAAGTACATTCGGCGTCTGATAGGACCAGTTCCTCTCAGATGATGTTTATGTGTGTCCTCATATAACAGAAGGGACAAACAAGCTCTCTTGGGCTTCTTTTATTAGGGCACTAATCCCATTCCTGAGGGCCCCACCCCCATGACCAAATCACCTCCCAGATGCCCCACCTCCCAACACCACTGCATTGGGGATTAAATTTGAACATGAATTTGAGTGAGACATGAACATTTGGACCATAGTGGGGTGGGGGTTCTCTGGGTAGACCAGTTTTCTTAAGCTGGGCTGTTTCTCCCTGGAAAAGTATGCTGTTCCTCAGAAACTAAAGGCTGTATTAGTTGAGAATGAAATCTCTCATGAGCATCATTAGAGATTAAAAAATAATTCAAGGGTCTTAATAAGGCATACACAAGTTGCAGATAAAATTATGTTGCCAAAAAACTGGTTATTACTGTTGCCAAAGACCATAGTAGAAACCCAATAGCATTTGAGGAAATGAGGATACATGGAAAAATCTTGGTTTTAGCTTCAACAAAATGTCAGTTATCTGGAACCATGACTTGTGCACTTAAATTTAACTCAGAGAAATCTTTAGCAATAGATTAATATAAGAGATACAATCCAACCAATAAGCATTTACTGTATTGAGGGTTATAAATTCACATATGTATACCTCCTTTTCTTAGGGGGTTGATTGTGGTAAAATACATATAAAATATATTATAGTAACCATTTTAAAGTGCACAATTCAGATGGATTCTCACCCTGTCAACCAGGCTGGAGTGAGTTCAGTGGAGCGATCTGGGCTCGCTGCAACCTCCACCTCCCTGATTCAAGCTATTCTCCTGCCTCAGCCTTCTGAGTAGCTGGGACTACAGGCTCCTGCCACCACACTCAGATAATTTTTGTATTTTTAATAGAGATTGGGCCTGTGCGGTGGCTCACACCTGTAATCCCAGTCCTTTGGGAGGCTGAGGCAGGCAGATCACCTGAGGTCGGGAGTTCCAGACCAGCCTGGCCAATATAGTGAAACCCTGTCTCTACTAAAAATATATTTAAAAAAAAAATTAGCCAGGCGAGGTAGTGGGCACCTGTCATCCCAGCTACTTGGGAGGTTGAGGCAGGAGAATCACTTGAACTTGGAAGGTAGAGGTTGCAGTGAGCCGAAATCACACCATTGCACTCCAGCCTGGGCAACAGAGCGAGACTCTGTCTCAAAAAACAAAACAAAGCAAAACAAAACAACAACAAAAAAAGAAGTAATCTACAATGAATACACCAGGCAACAGCAATATAGACTACACTTGTATATGTATAGAATATCCCTGGAGGGACAGTCAAGAAACCAGTAACAACAGTGACATTGGCTGCCTCTAAAGAAGGGACCTGGCTGAGTGGGGAACAAGGTTAGGAGGAAGACTTTTCCTACCCTCGTGCCCGTGGGCCTTTTGAATTTTTGATAGCTATTCCAAAACTCACAAAGCAAAAAAAAAAAAAAAAAAAAATTAAAGGAACAAGAAATAGCAGTGTGAAGATGTGCTCATGCCTGTACAAAAATTTTCCTTTTCCTTTTTTTTTTTTTTTTTTTTTTTTGTAGAGACAGGGTCTTGCTATGTTGCCAAGGGTCTCAAGCTCCTGGCTTCAAGCAATCCTCCTGCCTCTGCCTCCCAAAGTACTGGGATTACAGGCATGAGCCACCATGCCTGGCCTTGTGCAAGGATACTTATTACAGCATTGTTCATAGCAGAATGTTGGAAAAACACAAACGTGTATCTGTAGGAGACTTGTTATATAAATCATAGTTCAATCACTCACTAGAGTGTTTTGCAGCTGCTAAAAAGAATGAGGCAGCTCATAAGAACTGATTTGGAAACAAGTAAAAAAATAGTAAAGTACAAACAGTGTTATAGTATATAACCACTGATTAAAAATTCATTTATTCTGGCCAAGTGCATTGGCTCATGCCTGTAATCCCAGCACTTTGGGAGGTTGAGGAGGGCGGACCACTGAAGGTGAGGAGATCGAGACCAGTCTGGCCAGTATGGTGAAACCATATTGTCTCTACTAAAAATATAAAAATTAGCTGGGCATGGTGGTGGGTACCCGTAATCTCAGCTACTTGGAAGGCTGAGGCAGGAGAATCACTTGAACTGAAAGGTGTAGGTAGGTTGCAGTGAGCTGAGATCAAGCCACTGCACTCCAGCCTGGGTGACGGTGCAAGACTCTGTCTTAAAAAAAAAAAAAAATTCATTTATTAAAAAAAAATGTACGAGTACCGAGCATTATTTTAGTTCTAAAGATTCCGTGGTGAACAAGTCCCTGCCTTCACAGTGCTTATGTTTTCTTTATATAGAAGCAATTCTGTGCAGGAACTATTCTAGAAAGCTACCCGGGAAACTAAGGCAGGGCCTGGGACAGGGCCCAGGAGTGGGAGGAAGACCTCCCCTTCACCATAGGCACTTTTGTTCCTTTTGGATTTTTATTTATGTAAATGTATTCACTATTAAAAAAAAAACAGGTAGTAAAAATTATTTTCTAAGATATGACAAAGATCTTAGGTGTAATAATAGTGTTATGATTATGCAGAAAAATGTCCTTATTAATTTTTAGAGATATGAAGTATTTAGGCTTGAAATTTCATGAGTTTTTAATTTACTTGAAGATACTTTGGCAAAAAACAAGTATATGGAATATATATAGCAAAATGTTAACTGTGAAATCTAGCTGAATGGGTGTTTCTAGGTTTAAAAGTTTTCATAATAATTTTTAAAAATTTAAAGCTGCAAAGAGATTAGCATACTTTAAAAATAGAGGCATAAGCATATTTTTCAGAGATACAGAAGTAACAAGCAGCATAAATAAAAAGGAAAGTGGTTAAAAAGTAGTTTGCCATGGCCAAGCATGGTGGCTCACGCCTGTAATCTCAGCACTTTGGGAGGCCGAGGCGGGAGGATCACCTGAGGTTGGGAGTTTGAGACCAGCTTGGCCATCATGGTGAACCCACCTCTACTAAAAGTACAAAAATTAGCCAGGTGTGGTGGTGCATGCCTGGAATCCCAGCTACTCGGGAGGCTCAGGCAGGAGAATCACCTGAACCCAGGAGGTGGAGGTTGCAGTGAGCTGAGATTACGCCATTGCACTCCACCCTGGGCAACAAGAGTGAGACTCGTCTCAAAACAAACAAACAAACAAAAAAATAGTTTGCCTCAGACGAAGAAGTCTGGGTGTGGGAAAGGGGGTCTAGATGCTACTTTTCCTGTAACTTCTTTTATATCATTTAGGTTTTAACCTTGCACATGTATTTCTTGTATAAACAATAAACAATGACGACACCACCACCACCACCACACGTAAAATAAGTAATGAAACATAGAACTATCTATATAAAAAAGATAAAGGAAACGAATAAAACAAAATGAAGAGAACTATCACGCAGCCTGGATGCCTCCCTACTGACACTTCCGAGGGAAGTGAAATTACAATCGGAATGTTGGTGATGAGGGTGGACCCAGCTCGATCACATGATCCTGGCGACTGGCAGGTGTTGGAGCAAAGACCACTGAAGTATCGGCTCCATCAGGGCTAGACCCGACACCCATGTGTGGGGTTAGAGCGTCCCCCGCCCCGCCACCCTGTGGACCCCAGCAAGTGTTCCTCCAAGTGGCCCAGCTGACCACGTTCCTTCTGAGTGACACCTTTTCTTTAGATGTTAATGGCGTCTATCAGGTCACTACCAAGGCTGAACCTATAAGCTGTCAAGTCCTTGGGAGGTGACACTTTATTTTTATTTATTTATTTTTATTTTATCGGGCAACCCCCAGAATCACAGCAGATTCACAGAGACTCCCTGGAAGGTGACACCTTGAATCTCCACGTTGTTTTAAAGAATATTTTTTGGAGAGTGATCTCTACCATTTCCAAGTGCTTGGGCCAGGTACTGCTTGGGTGCTGCGTGCCTGGTACTGCACCTCAGCCCACATCACCCTTACATACAGCAACCCCGGCAAGGCTCCAAAAGGTTGAAACTTACCAGAATTACTCAGTAAGGCAGAGCTACTTCTGCTTTATAGTAGTGGAATTATTTCCACAATTGCTGGCTGCCTTTCCTAGTGAGGTGGCAGCAGGAAAGGGAACTCACATGTATGCTGTGCATGTTACGTGTAAACCCCACCCCACATTCCTCATGATGAAAAGGATGGTGATACAGTCTGTATCCAAGCATAATTGCTGTCGGCCAATCAGATGTTACAGGATCATACATACACACAGGATATTGGGACAAGGCTCTATCAGTTCTCTACTACAGATTTCAGTTAATATGTATATATAATATATATGTTATATATTATATACATATAATATATGTTATATATTATGTTATACATTATATATATTACCTATATATTATATACATATAATACATAATGTGTTATATATTATGTACACCTAATATATGTTATATTATATGTTGTATATTATATACATATATGTTGTATATTATATACATATATTATCTATGATATGTTATATATTATATGTTATATTATTATATATATATTCACTGAAATCTGAAGTAGAGAACTGATAGAGCCATTCCAACATCCTGTGTGTATGATCCTATATGTGTATCTGATCTGCCAACAGCAGTTGTGCCTGGATACAGACTGTATCATCGTCCTTTTCATCATGAGGAATATGGGGTGAGGGTTACACATAGCATGCACAGCATACATGTTAGTTCCCTTTATATATGTATGTGTGTATGTATACATATATATCCCTATATGTATGTGTGTGTATATATATATATTCATTCCAACCTCAACAGAGTCCATAGGTGGCAATGACTTGAGAGAGGTTTCTCTAGTATACACAGCTCTGCCCAGGCCTTCATCTCTAGTGTGGGACCTTGGACTTGGTCCTTTTTCTTTTCTATTTTTTGAATAGAGATAGGGGTCTCACCATGTTGCCCAGGCTGGTCTCAAGCTCCTGGCCCCAAGGGATCCTCCTGCCTTGACCTGCCAAAGTATTGGGATTAGAGGCATGAGCCACACGCAGCCAGTCCTTTGTCTTGAACAGACTCTCTCTTCCTCTAACAGCTCTTGGGTTCATTTCTCGCTGCTTCTTCCTCTTTCAACGTTCCACCTTAGGTATGGTCTCTGGCATGGAGTGGCCGTCATCTATGTGCTCTCTGGCCTTCTCATGCCAACCTATCTTGTGGGCTTTATTATGCTTCAAGAGGTCTCCATCTCCCACCAGCTAGGAAAGGATGGTGGAAGAAAGGGGAAGAAAATTTACCTCATCACACACATTTTAGCTCATTTACTCTTCACGACAACCCTATAGGGTAAGTATTCTTTTGCAACATGAGGAAACTGAGGCTCAAAGAGATCAACAAAGCTACAAAATGACAGCTACAGAATGGCAGTCATGATTTGAACAAAACAGTCTGGCTGCCAGCCCTCTATTTGATGCCCCATACTCCAATCTCTCCCAGGTAGCTGAGAAACTGGTGACGCTGAAGAAACAGTATGAGGAGAAGCTGGCACAGAAGGAGGAGCTCCGCAAGAAGTCTGAAGAGATGGAGCTGAAGCTGGAGCGAGCCGGGATGCTGGTGTCTGGGTTGGCTGGCGAGAAGGCCAGATGGGAGGAGACAGTCCAGGTGAGATCAGGACAAGTCCTCGAGACCAGCCAAGTGGGATGCTAGGGAGGGAAGGGCTGGCTCTCTGACTGTGTCCTTTACTTTCCTGTCCTTCCATTCACCTGTATCACCTGGTGTTCTTTCACTCTGCCCACCACTTCCAAGAGACCCATCCCCGTTAGCTTGAGGGACAGTCAGGGAAAATAGGGACACTTGGGTATAGGGAACTCTAAGAACTGAGGTGTGGGAGCCCTTCCCCTCCCCCTGCACCCCTTTGGTGAGAGCAATGGAAGAAAGGCTTTTTGCATCATTTAGGATCTGCTTCAGTGTTTGGGTAGGGCTGGGAAGTGCACACAAGGACTCTTGACATAGCCCATTGACTGAAAAGAAACCAGACATGGCACATCTTTCTGCCCTCAGTGAGCTCCTGAAAAGGGTTAGGCCTTATCACCAGAATGTAAACATTGCCATTAGAGATAGGGAGCTCGAAAGTAATTAGAAGCAGGCTAGAATTGTCAGGATGCAAAGGTTGAGGAGATGGAAAAGAACCTTTTTGAATTAGATAGCGTCCAGAGGAGCATGCCTTCAAAAGCATTCCAAGTGTCTCCCAGATTGCTGGGACCCAGGCAGGCTTACCCTCCCTCCTGTCTGCCAGGGCCTGGATGAGGACCTAGGCTACCTGGTGGGGGACTGTCTCCTGGCAGCTGCCTTCCTCTCCTACATGGGACCCTTCCTGACTAACTACCGGGATGAGATTGTCAACCAGATCTGGATCAGGAAGGTGAGATGGGATTCAGGTATAAGCGGGGTCTGAGACCCGGGCTAGGGCAGGACCTTTGGGAATATTAAGAGAGATCCTGCAGGAGCAGGGGCTGCTGGGCTCAGCTCTTCAAGTTAAAGCTTGGGGCTTTTCTCTCCCCAGATCTGGGAGCTTCAGGTTCCTTGCTCCCCTTCCTTCGTCATTGAGAACTTCCTGTCCAATCCTACCAAAGTTCGGGACTGGAACATCCAGGGGTTGCCCTCTGACGCCTTCTCCACTGAGAATGCCATCATTGTTACCCGAGGCAATAGGTAAGGGTGCTGCAGGGATGGGGGCGGCACAGGGACAGGCTGTCCTCTGACCTGCACTCCCCCTCCAGGTGGGCACTGATGATCGACCCTCAGGCCCAGGCCCTGAAATGGATTAAGAACATGGAAGGAAAGCAGGTGTGAGGCTGGGGGGCCACATTTGTCCCCCTGTAGAATTTCTTCCCAAGCCCCGCCTCTTCCTGAGGCCCTGCCCTTGGGCTGTCAGCTCCCCTGTCTCCCCTTTCCCCCTCACTTCCTCCACCTTTCCCCCTCACTCTCTAGGGCCTGAAGATCATCGACCTGCAGATGAGTGATTACCTTCGAATCCTAGAAAACGCCATTCAGTTTGGATACCCGGTGCTACTTCAGAACGTGCCGGAATATCTGGACCCCATACTCAACCCCGTGCTCAACAAATCTGTAGCCCGAATTGGTCAGGACAAGTCCCCGAGACCAGCCGAGTGGGATGCTAGGGAGGGAAGGGCTGGTTCTCTGACTATGTCCTCTACTTACCTGTCCCTCCGTTCAGACAGCCCTGGGCTGGGGCCTTAGGGCAGGCCAAGTTACTGTCCCTGGGTGCTGGTGGGGGACGGGTTGGCCGGTACCTGTCACATGGGGTCCTTCCGTGGATGCAGGTGGTCGGCTGCTGATGCGTCTTGGCGATAAGGAGGTGGAATATAATACCAGTTTCCGTTTCTACATCACCACCAAGCTCTCCAACCCCCACTACAGCCCAGAGACCTCAGCCAAGACCACCATCGTCAACTTTGCTGTTAAAGAACAGGTAGGTGCAGGCTGAGGTCCAGACTGAGCTGGGGTGAAGCAGGAAGAGTTTGGAATTTCTGAGAAAAGGGATTAGCTTGTGCTGGGCAGCTGAGGATGAGGGGTCTTTGGAGGTGTAAAGGGATGAGGAAGGTGAAGGCTGAAGGAGTGAGAGCCCTTCACAGTGAGTCCCTATGCTCCCAGGGCCTAGAGGCCCAGCTGCTGGGCATTGTGGTGCGGAAGGAGCGGCCTGAGCTAGAGGAGCAGAAGGACTCACTGGTCATCAACATTGCTGCTGGCAAAAGGAAGCTCAAGGAGCTGGAAGATGAGATCCTGCGGTGAGGCCCTGTCTCCCCTCCCACCACCCCACAGGCCTCCTCCCAGCCAGCCTCCACCCAGCCCACCCCAGGCACAGCAGCACCCCAGGGAGCCTGTCCCCCGAACCCCGGCTCCATGTGTCTCTGGGCCTCCCCCTAGGCTGCTGAATGAGGCCACTGGCTCCCTGCTGGACGATGTGCAGCTGGTAAACACACTGCAGACCTCCAAGATAACAGCCAAAGAGGTGACTGAGCAGCTGGAGACCAGTGAGACCACAGAGATCAACATTGACCTGGCTCGGGAGGTGAGCTCTGTGCCCTCCCGCTCTGCCTCCTGCCAGCCATCCAAGACGAAATTCTATCATGATGGCTCAAGACCCCCTCCTTCCTCAAGCCCCTGCTCCCTGCCATGTCCCTTGGTGACCCTGACTGCCCCGCCCCTGCAGGCTTATCGCCCATGCGCCCAGCGGGCATCAGTCCTATTCTTCGTGCTCAATGACATGGGCTGCATCGACCCCATGTACCAGTTCTCGCTAGATGCCTACATCAGCCTCTTCATCCTCAGCATCGACAAGAGCCACCGCAGCAATAAGCTGGAGGACCGCGTTGACTATCTGAATGACTACCACACCTATGCTGTCTACAGGTCTGAGGGTTCCCCCACATGCCCCAGCCAGGAGGCCGAGTGGCCGCGGCTCTTCTGGTCACCGTGCCTCAGTGCTTTTCCCGTGCTGCAGCCCTCAGCCTGCTGCTGTCCCCTGCCTGTTTCCTCCTGGTAGCTCCTCACTCTCATGGCTTAACCATCACCTGTGGGCCACTGATTCCCAGTCTTGTGGCTGTAGCCCTCCCTTGAGCATTGGACTTATCTACTCAACTGTTGGTGATACCAGCACTGCCCAAATGGTAACGGGCAGGTAGAGCACCCGCACTCTGTTAAAAACCAGTTGGGATTCAGCAGATCTGAGTGGGGCCTGGGGTTCTGCAACTTAAACAAGCTCCCAGTGGGTGCCACTGCTCTCGGTCTGTGGATCACATTTGAGCAGCAAGGAACTGGACTTCTCTACCCTGACATCCCACAGACTCTTCACGTTCAACTAGTTTCAGCTTAAACTCATTCTCTTCCCTCTTCCCTCAGGGTCCTCATCCCTGGATGGCACCAACACCCACTTCCCAGTCACCCAAGCCAGAAATTGGGAGTTGTCCTTTATTTTGTATAATTTTTAGTTGTAGAGACAGGGTCTCCCTATGTTGCCCTGGCTGGTCTCAAACTCCTGAGCTCAAGGGATCCTCCTGCCGTGGTCTCCCAAAATGTTGGGATTACAGGCATGAATCACCATGCCTGGCCAAAACTGGCAGTTATCCTTGACTCTTCCCCTTCAAAGCAGTCACCAGGTTTTGTTCATGAATATTTCTGCAAACTGTTCCCTCCCCATCTTCCCACTCCTTGGCTGTACTTTAGGCCCTGGGGATCCTTTTTTCTGAATTGTACAATGGCCTCCTAGAGATCTTCCTGCCTCCACCCTCTCAACCCACCCTCCTGTAGCTGCCCGCCTGAGCAAACCTGGCCATGCTGCTCCCTAGGTCTGACTGCCAGTGGTTGCTTGCTGGGTCCCGAGTGGCCCACAAAGCCCTCGCGACCTGGCCCTCTCTTGCCTCAGCCTCACCTTCCCTGCCTTGCACCAGGGGCCTCAGCAGCCCTGATTGCCCTGCACGCTGTGCCCTTCTCATGCTTTTGCTCATGCTGTGACTTCTCTGCCTCTCCCATGTCACCTGAAAACTCTGCTGCACCTTGGGGCACCTCCTCTAGGAAACTTTCCCTAAGTCCAGCAAGCAGGGACGACGTAACTGATGGCCTCTCTGTCCTCTCCGAGAGTGTGGCTTATTCATCTTTCTGTCTTCAGGACCTAGCAGAGTGCCTGGCAAGACATTAGGGGAATAATGAAGGCTTTGGTTTTTTAATGGAACTGAATGACTAATTATGAGTGAAAGGCTGGGCATGGTGGCTCACGCCTGTAATCCCAGCACTTTGGGAGGCTGAGGTGGGCGGATCACCTGAGGTCAGGAGTTTGAGACCAGCCTGGCCAACATGGTGAAACCCTGTCTCTACTAAAGATACAATAATTAGCCAGGCGTGGTGGCAGGTACCTGTAATCCCAGCTACTCGGGAGGCTGAGGCAGAAGAATCGCTTGAACCAGGGAGGCAGACGTTGCAGTGAGCTGAGACTGTGCCAGCCTGGGCAACAAGAGTGAAACTCAGTCTCAAAAACTAATAATAATAATAATTGCTATTATTATAGTTATGAGTGAACTCTGGGAAATTCTTGTCTCTAGCCTCTGAGTCCTTGGCTGTTTCTAGGAGGTTAGGATTAGAGACTGGTGAGGTCCTCTGTGTGAGGCTGTGTGACGGTAGGATCGTAGAGTTGGTGTGGAGCATCAGCCCCCATTCCATTCTGCCTCCTCCCTCCTCCCTGTCCCTTTCTCCCAGGTACACTTGCCGTACCCTTTTTGAACGCCACAAACTACTGTTCAGTTTTCATATGTGTGCCAAAATCTTGGAGACTTCTGGCAAGCTCAACATGGATGAATACAACTTCTTTCTACGTGGGGGTGTGGTGAGTTGGGCAGAGAGCACATCCCAGTATGGGACAGTCAAGGATGGGGATGAGGGCAAGTGTGATAACAACTCCAGACCCACGGTGGCCATGAGTGAGCTGAGAAAAACCAGGCCAGCATCAGGTACATGGTGAGCTCCCTGGCACTGCGGGGATGACTTGCCATGCACCCCCTGGCCCTCAGCACAGGCTGGGCTTTCCAGCTTGTCTCACTTGTGACTCACCGATGGGTGTGATCTTGCCACTTTTTTACTGCCTTTCAGGGCACTCCTTCCCCAGCCTGAGTTCTATGGTCCCCTCGCAATCTCTCCCTGGCAGGCTCAAGCCCTGTTTTCCTCCTCTCTGTGTTGCATCTACCACTCTGGCTAGATCCAGCTTCTCTTCCCCTGGCTCCCTGCGTGGCCCATGCAGCTGAGCATGGCCGGAGAAGAACACATCCACACTGAATGGACTTGCTTTAAATCCATGGTCGTGAACCTCAAGGAGCCCCTTAAGGCTGGACAGCCATGCTGCACTCTCCTGCCCTCCTAAACAACGTTTTCTTGACTTTTGCCACCTTCACGTCATGCCTCCCACCCCAGACTCTCAACACAGCAACCAGGGGTCCGACTCCCTCACTCAGGCTGGACTGCAGTGGCAGTCATCTTGGCTCACTACAGCCTTGAACTCCTGGGCTCAAGCCATCCTCCCATCTTAGCTTCTGGAACAGTTGGGACTACAGGCCTGTGACACCATGCCTGGCTAATTTTTGTATTTTTTGTAGAGGCAAGGTCTCACCATGTTGCCCAGCTGGTCTTGAACTCCTGGGCTCAAGCGATCCTCCTACCTCAGCCTCCCAAAGTGCTGAGATTATAGGCATGAGTCACGGTGCCTGGCCTGAGAGGCCCTTTTAAAGTGGATGTCATTGTGACAGGCTCCCCATGGCTGGTGCCGCCTCCTACCACACAGCGCCCACTCAGGTCTCACTGCCCTCCCCATACAGGCCTGACTGCCCTTCCCAATCCCCATGGCATGTCTTACCTCAGGGCCTTTGCATGGCCGTGTCTTCTGCTGGAAAGCCACTCCCCGGCATATGCACTTGGCCATCTCTCACCTCTTTCAAACCTCACCTCAGTGAGACCTTGATCTTCTTATTTCACACTTCAAACTACCCCTCAACATTCCCAGTCTTCCTTACCCTCCTCAGAGTATCCTATTTTCCCATGGCACTGCCATCTTTGCTATACTATTTACTTATTTGTTATGTTTTTGGTTCATAATCTGCCCATGAGTTCACAATTCCATGTTGGAAAATAAAATCCCCAAGGAAAAAGATATTTGTCCATTTTTCTCAGTAATACATCCCAATGATTAAAATGCATAGTTGGCAAACAATAAATATTTGTTATTAATGAGTAAGTGAGTGAGCGAATGAATGAGTAAATAGTTTGTGCTTCTCTGAAGGGTGAGGCTACCAATCAGCCATTAGGTTGGAGACATTATTACTAGGCAACCAGCAGAGGGTGCCAGATTCCTAAATTTGAACTGTGAAGGATAAGGGCAGGGTCCGGGTCCTAGACCCCCACATTTATTCCCTAGGATCCCTATATTCATCTCTTCACTCTCATACAAAACCCATTTTGGGCTGGGCATGGTGGCTCATGCCTGTAATCCCAGCACTTTGGGAGGCAGAGGAGGGTGGATCACCTGAGGTCAGGAGTTCAAGACCAGCCTGGCCAACATGGTGAAACCCTGTCTCTACTAAAAATACAGTAATTAGCCAGGTGTGGTAGCAGGCACCTGTA
Organism: Plecturocebus donacophilus; assembly: GCA_004027715.1. NCBI lineage: Eukaryota > Metazoa > Chordata > Mammalia > Primates > Pitheciidae > Plecturocebus > Plecturocebus donacophilus. The sequence goes on from PVKP010016825.1 coordinate 33,041, forward strand.
ATCCCAGCTACTCAGGAGGCTGAGGCAGGAGAATTGCCTGAACGTGGAAGGCAGAGGTTGCAGTAAGCCAAGGCCGCGCCACCGTACTCCAGCCTGGGCGACAAGGGCAAGACTCTGTCTTTAAAAAACGAAGGCCAGGTGTAGTGGCTAATGCCTGTAATCCCAGCACTTTGGGAGGACAAGGCAGGCAGATCACAAGGTAAAGAGATCGAGACCATCCTGGCCAATATGGTGAAACCCCGTCTCTACTAAAAATACAAAAAAAATTAGCTGGGTGTGGTGGCAGACTCCTGTAATCTCAGCTACTTGGGAGGCTGAGGCAGGAGAACCACTTGAACCCAGGAGGCCGAGTTTGCGGTGAGCTGAGATCACGCCACTGCACTCCAGTTTGGTGACAGAGTGAGACTCCTCAACAAAAAAGAAAAAAATAACAAACAATTTTGGCTTTTGGCTTTCCCACAGAAAAAGAGAGAGAGAGAGAGAAGAGAGAAAGATCATTCTTCTTTTGAGGTATTCCCAAGTCAATCCCTTTCTTCTTCCTTTCTTCCTCCACCAGGTCCTGGATCGGGAGGGCCAAATGGACAACCCATGTACTAGCTGGCTTGCAGATGCCTACTGGGATAACATCACAGAGCTGGACAAACTGACCAACTTCCACGGACTCATGAACTCCTTTGAGCAGTACCCTCGAGACTGGCACCTGTGGTATACCAGTGCTGCCCCAGAGAAGGCAATGCTGCCAGGTACCAAGTGTCTGTGCCCGGGTCTCATCTTTCTCCTTCCTTCCATTCAGCCATGTGCCTGCCCTTCCCGTTGTCCATCCTCTCTCCCAGCTGGCACCAGAGCACATTCTCAGCAGATGCCCCTTTGTCTGGATTCCCCGCTCTTCCAGACTCACTCCCTTTCCTTGCAATTACTCATCTTGTCCCCAGGTGAGTGGGAAAATGCCTGCAATGAAATGCAACGGATGCTGATCGTCCGCTCCCTGCGCCAGGACCGCGTGGCCTTCTGCGTGACCTCCTTCATCGTCACCAACCTTGGCTCCCGCTTCATCGAGCCGCCCGTGCTGAATATGAAGCTGGTCAGTGGCTCAGCTTCCTTGAGCCCACGGCCCCTGGGTTCTTCCTGCCTTCCTTGCTCTCTTTCAGTGTCCTCCATCTCTCTCCCTGACTTTGGTTATGTGGCCTTCTGCCTGATGCCATACCTGTGCTTCTGGCAGGTGATGGAGGATTCAACCCCACGATCCCCACTTGTCTTCATCCTGTCTCCGGGTGTGGACCCCACCAGTGCCCTGCTCCAGCTGGCAGAGCACACAGGCATGGCCCAGCGCTTCCATGCCCTGTCCCTGGGCCAGGGCCAGGCCCCCATCGCTGCTCGACTTCTCCGAGATGGTGTGACTCAGGGTTGGTGTCCATCCTTTCTTTCACCCCCAGCTTCAGCCCAGTCCTTGTCCCTAGAACCTCCAACCTCAACTACACTACTGTACCTGCACCTCCCACTTCTACAGAGAGCCCCAGAAGTGGCAGACCTGAGTGTTAGACCTTCCCCAGCCACCCCCCAACCAACACCAGGTGGAAAGCATGAGGACAGGCAGAGCTTAGGAAATGATTCCCACTGACCCTGGCATCTCCTTGCAGGACATTGGGTGTTCCTGGCAAACTGCCATCTGTCACTGTCTTGGATGCCTAATCTGGACAAGCTGGTGGAGCAGCTGCAGGTGGAGGATCCTCATCCATCCTTCCGTCTCTGGCTCAGCTCCAGCCCCCACCCAGACTTCCCTATCTCAATCTTGCAGGCCAGCATCAAGATGACCATAGAGCCACCAAAGGTATGTAGCCATAGAGAGCCAGCATCAGCAGGGCCATCTGGTCTACCTTACCTCCTGCTAGCATCAGAGAGAAGGCTTAACCCAACAACAACATGGCTTTGATTTTATTGTCCTCTGAAAAATTCTGCCTCGGCCAAGCGTGGTGGCTCACGCTTGTAAGCCCAGCACTTTGGGAGGCTGAGGCGGGTGGATCACAAGGTCAGGAGTTAGAGACCAGCCTGGCCAACACAGTGAAACCCTGTCTCTACTAAAAATACAAAAATTAGCCAGGCATGGTGGTACATGCCTGTAGTCCCAGCTACTTGGGAGGCTGAGGCAGGAGAATCGCTTGAACCCAAGAGGCAAAGGTTGTGGCTAACTGAGATCACCCCACTGCACTCCAGCCTGGGCAACAGAGCGAGACTCCATCTCAAAAAAATATATATATATATATCCACCTCATTCCTCTCCTGTTTGTGCCAAACTCCTAGAACACAATAGTAATATCTAACATTTCTTGAGTAATTATCATGTGCCAGGCACTGTTCTAAGTTCCTTACACTTATTAACTGGTTTAATATGCATGGGCATACACACACACCCTATCAGATGAATACTGTTACCCCCATTTTAAAGATAGGACACTGAGATACGAAAGAGTAAATAAGTATTCCAGAGCCAGAGTTTGGGTAGTTGGGTCCCCAAAGTCACTCTTTTATACCTCGGAAGCTTCCTGCCTCCCAGCATTTCCTTACATTCTCTTCCTAATGTTACATTTCCTGCCTCTTTGTCCTTCCTTTCCTCCAACTCTACTGAAATTTTTATCTCCAATATCACAAGTTAATCACCAAATGCAGTCATCCCGATCCTCTAAAACCAGCCGTGTCATTACAATTCACCCACTCACCCCTGCTTAAACTATTTTAGTAGCTTTTCATTGCTCTTAGTCAAGATCAAAATCCTTTTTGCTCACCCTGTGAAAAGCACATGGGCCAGTATGTATCATGCTTAACAGATAAGTGCTGTTTGAATCACAAATGGGTGCCTTTCATCATTCTTAATCCTCCTTGACCACCTTGGGGCAGTTGACACAGTTGACTTGTCCCTTTTCCTGGCTCCCTGACATATCACTCCTGCTTCCCACCCCCCGTCTTTTGACATATCATTTATTACTTCTGTGTTTCTTTTTCCTCTTTGCCTGTGGCAAAATTTCAATACTTAGTCCTTGACCTAAGGACTAAGAGCAGAGGGCCCTTTCTCATTCTACACTTTCTCCTTTCACAAGTTGTTGGAGAAATTGTCCTTTTCATGTTTTCAACTCTAATCCCATCTCTGGCACCAGTACCAATGTCAGTTCCAGCTCTGAATTGCCGTTGGATTACAAAGCACTTCTTGGCACACTAGCAACATAATAGCACACTCTTTTCATACTTTTTTGTTCCAACCCCCAAGACTCAGAATGTGATTGTGTTTAGAGATAGGATCATTTTTTAGAAAGAGTCTCAGTTGAGCATGGTGGCTCAGGCTGGGCGCGGTGGTTCACACCTATAATCCCAGCATTTTGGGAGGCCGAAGTGGGTAGATCACCTGAGGTCAGGAAGGTAATATATAGGGCTCAGGTATGATAATCCCAGCTAGAGGTGGAGGCTGCAGTGAGCCTAGATCACGCCATTGCACTCCAGACTGGGCACCATTTCCCAGGTTCAAGTAATTCTCCTGCCTCAGCCTCCCAAGTAGCTGGGATTACAGGCATGTGCCACTACACACAGCTAATTATTTTTTTCTTTTGAGATAGAGTCTCACTCTGTCGCCCAGGCTGGAGTGCAGTGGCATGATCTCGGCTCACTGTAACTTCTGTTCCTGGGTTCAAGCAATTCTCCTGCCTCAACCTCCCGGGTAACTGGGACTACAAGTGGGTGCCACCACGCCCAGCTAATTTTTGTATTTTTAGTAGAGACAGGGTTTCACCATATTGGCCAGGCTGGTCTTGAACTCCTGACTTTGTGATCCGCCCACCTTGGCCTGCCAAAGTGCTGGGATTACAGGCATGAGCCATCTCACCTGGCCTACATTTAAGTTTTTAATCACTTGGAATTGATTTTCATGACTGTGGTATGAGGCAGAGGTACAATTTTCTTTTTCTTTTTTTTTTTTTGAGACACCCCACCTGGCTAATTTTGTTATTTTTTGTAGAGATGGGGTTTCATCATGTTGACCAGGCTGGTCTTGAACTCCTGACCTCAAGTGATCCACCCACCTCAACCTCCCTAAGTGTTGGAATTACAGGCATCACCCACTGCACCCAGCCAATTTAATTTTTTTCTACATGGATAATCAATTATCCCAGTACCACTTATCAAATACTGTGCAAGTACCTTTCTGATCTGTAGTGCCTGCTCAGCCTTCAATCATGTTTCCATATATGTATGGGTTTTGAGGTCCTTTATTCTGTTCATTGGTCAAATTGTTTTATCCTGGAGTCAATGCTTTAGTCCTTTTTTGGTTTGTTGGTTTGAGACGGAGTCTTGCTCTATGGCCCAGGCTGGAGTACAGTGGCACGATCGTGGCTCACTGCAACCTCTGCTTCTCGAGCTCTAGCAATTCTCCCCCCTACACCTTACAGGTATGTGCCACAACTCTGGCAATTTTTTTTTTTTTTTTTTTTTTGTAGAGATTGGGTTTTACCACGTTGGCCAGGCTGGTCTTGGACTCCTGGACTCAAGTTGTCCTCCAACTTCGGCCTCCTAAATTACTGGGATTACAGGTGTAATCCACAGTGCTGGGCCAATATACTTTAGTCTTAATTACCATATAGCTTTATAATAATTCTGGATAGCTGGTAAGGCAATCCCTTTACTTTATTCTTCTTCAGGCTATTCGTGACCTTTTATTCTCCAATATAAATTTTAGAATTAGCTTGTTGTGCAAAAAAAAAATTCTATTGATCAATTTGGGGGAGATTGATAACTTTAGGACAATGAAGCTCCCAATCTGTAAGTATATTTCTCCATTTACTCATGTTTTTCCTCTTTTTTTAGAGAGAGAAAGGGTCTTGCTCTATCACCCAGGTTGGAGTGTAGTGGTGCAATCAAAGCACAATGGGATCGCAGGTGGCGTGAACCCCTGTGCCCAGCCTCCATTTATTCTTTATTTTTCTAAAGTTCTGTAATGTTATTTTGTTGTTGTTGTTTTGTTGTTGTTCTATAGAGATGGAATCTTGCTATGTTGCCCAGGTTGGTCTCGAACTCCTGAGCTCGAGGAATCCTCCCATCTTGGCCTCCCAAAGTGCTGAGATTACAGGTGTGAGCCACCATGCCTGGCCTAAAATTCTGTAATTTTCTCCATAAATAATCATACATTTTAATTGGATTTATTTCTAGGTACTAGACATATGTTGGTGTCATAAATGGCATTTTTTTTTTCTTTCAAACAGAGTCTCTTTCTGTTGCCCAGGCTGGAGTGCAGTGGTGTAATCTCGGCTCACTGCAACCTCCGCCTCCTGGATTCAAGCAATTCTCCTGCCTCAGCCTCCTGAGTAGCTGGCATTACAGGAGCCCGCCACCATGCCCGGCTAATTTTTTTTTGTATTTTTAGTAGAGATGGGGTTTTGCCATGTTGGCCAGGCTGGTCTCAAACTCCTGGCCTCAAGTGATCCACCTGCTTTGGCCTTCCAAAGTGCTGTGATTACAGGCATGAGCCACTGCATTTGGCAAATGGCATTTTTTAAAAAGTCACATATTATTTTTGTTACTGCTATCCAGTATTCCTCAAGCTTCTCACTATTCCATTCCATCAGTCACAGATAAGTCTTTTTAAAATGCTGTTTGAACGGATTGCTGTCCTACTCAAGATAGAGTGACTCCATGATGCCTGGTGTATCAAGTACAAATGGCTCAAACATCCATTCTTATTGCATCTCCATTTATCCATGGCCCTCCTCTTCCCACCTGAGCACTTGCATATGACTTCAGCCAGGCTCATCCTCTCACTTTATTCTCTCCTCCGTGCCTTTATTCAATTCCTTCCATCTCCAGGAAAGGAAGACTCTCTTCTCAAGCCTAGTCATATCCTTCCCATTTGGAAGGCTTAGTTCAAATTCCAGCTTGCTCATGGAGCCAAATAATGCCAATCATATAGACTGTTCCTCTTTGATGATATAGTATGGCCTTTTAAATCTACACCAACCTTTGCACACAATTCTATACATTTTTGTTAACTGCATGTATATGTATTCATCTTTGTTCATATTTTCTGGTATGCCAAATTGAGTTGGCCTACCTACCACTGAGAACATCAGGGCTGAGATAATCAAAAGTGGTGGGACAAGAAGTCAGTCATGCCACAAGCCCATACAGTGCCTGTCTACGAATCAGATAGAGAAAGGCACCCAGCCTTGTAGAGGAGTGCACATCTGGGCATGTAGATCAAGGGCTACATTTCAGCCGCCACTCACCCTTTCAGCCAGTGGCTTTGTGCAGTGAAGAACTGCCACAACTGTATATGGCAGTGCTAGTGGCAGGTCTGAGTATGATGCATGTCAACCCCATCTTTGTACTTTATTGTCCCCAGGGCCTAAAGGCCAATATGACACGTCTTTACCAACTGATGACAGAACCACAGTTTACTCGCTGCTCCAAACCTGCCAAATATAAGAAGCTGCTGTTTGCGCTCTGTTTCTTCCACTCTGTGTTACTTGAACGCAAAAAGTTCCTGCAGCTTGGCTGGAACATTATCTATGGCTTCAATGACTCTGACTTTGAGGTTTGTAATAGCCAGGAGTCGTCGTCCCAGCCCTCTCTCCTTACACTTCCTACCCCATGGCTTCCCTGTGGGAATATCTGCAGACAGAAAGGCTGTGTTGAAGCCCCATTGGCAGATTTCCCGCCATAACTGTGTGGGGATGGGGGCTTGGGTTGGGACTATGCCCAGGTGTCAGAGAACTTGCTGAGCCTCTATCTGGATGAGTACGAGGAGACACCTTGGGATGCACTCAAGTACCTCATTGCCGGCATCAACTATGGTGGACATGTCACAGATGACTGGGACCGGCGCTTGCTGACCACCTACATCAGTGATTATTTCTGTGACCAGTCTCTATCAACTCCCTTCTACCGGTGAGGGGAGGTGGCACTGGGCAGGCAGCCAGAGGTCACAAGCCAGCCAGGTGGCGGGATCAGGGGTGGTGGAAATGTTTGAGGAGAGGGCATGAGATTGGGAGAAGACAGAGTTTATGGGATTGGGAGGGGGCGTAGGGCAGGGAGTTGGACAAATGTGACATGCATAGGCTTGGGGTCTTGGCCTGGCATTGAGGCCTGAGTCCCCACAATGTGGCAGTGATTATGCTATGACTCCCCAGGTTGTCAGCACTAGAGACTTATTTCATCCCCAAGGATGGAAACCTGGCCTCTTACAAGGAATACATCAGCTTATTGCCTGGCATGGACCCCCCTGAGGCCTTTGGCCAGCACCCCAATGCTGATGTGGCCTCCCAGATCACTGAGGCACGAACCCTCTTTGATACTTTGCTTTCCTTGCAACCTCAGATTACACCCACCAGGGCTGGAGGCCAGACACGGGAAGAGAAGGTAAAATGAGCCAGCCTTGGGGGAGGGAATCAGGGCAGGACTGATTCCTGGGGAATTCCAGAAGACAGGGCTATATTCAGAGCTCCTGCCTTCCCAGGTCCTTGAGTTGGCTGCTGATGTGAAGCAGAAGATCCCTGAAATGATCGATTATGAGGGGACCCGAAAACTGCTAGCTCTTGACCCCTCCCCCCTCAATGTGGTCCTTCTGCAGGAGATCCAGAGATACAACAAACTGATGCAGACCATCCTGTAAGACGGAGAGGGACTCTGTGGAACATGGGAAGGGGTGGGGAGAGGCCATTACTTTCTGGCTAGAATGATGTTCCTAGGCCTACTCCATCTCTAACGCTCCACCTCATCCTGCTCAGGTTCTCATTGACAGACCTAGAGAAAGGCATCCAGGGCCTCATTGTCATGTCTACAAGCCTGGAAGAGATTTTCAATTGCATCTTTGATGCCCACGTTCCTCCACTCTGGGGAAAGGCAAGATGATACCATTGTTAATCCTTCTCCAACAATGAGCTCCTCTCTCAACCCTGTGCCCTCCAATCTCCTGGTTCTAGGTGGGCATACAACAAACTGTAGAGAGCCTAAACTTTGAAGTTAGACAGGTTCAAGGTTGAAACCTGGGTCTGCCATTCACTGACTGACTTTGTACAACTTATTAACTTACAGACTTACTCAGGGCAAGTTACTAACCTCTCCAGGGATGTTTCAAAGATTCCCAGTACTACAAAACAAAAAAAAAAAAAAAGAAAAGAAAAACAAATGAACAAACAAAAAATACAAAGATTCCCAGTACTGTGCATACCACTGAGAAGGTGCTTCATTCATGGTACCTGGTTAATATTATTGTGGTCATTGTTATTCATGAATAGTTGTCGTATGCCTCTTTCCCGGAAGTTGGCTTTGGAGAGCTTTGCTCACCTGTAGTTGGGGAACAGGGGCTGATACCAGACAGTCTTCTCATATCTGCTTCAGGTGCTCAAAAATAAGGATTTGGGCTGGACATGGTGGCTCACGCCTGTAATCCCAGCACTTTGGGAGGCCAAGGCGGGTGGATCACCTGAGTTGAGGAATTTGAGACCAGCCTGGCCAACATGGCGAAACCCTGTCTCTACTAAAAAAATACAAAAATTAGCCGAGTGTGGTGGTGAGTGCCTGTAATCCCAGCTACTAGGGAGGCTGAGGCAGGAGAATCCCTTGAATCCAGGAGGCAGAGGTTTTGGTAAGCCGGGATTACATTGTTGCACTACAGCCTGGACAACAAGAGCGAAATTCCATCTAAAAAGTAAATTAATTAAAAAAAATTAACCAAAATAAGGATTTAAATGCATGGCTAAATGAGAGAATAAGCATGCACTCTTTCCCTAGGCATACCCCTCACAAAAGCCATTGGCTGCTTGGACACGGGACTTGGCCATGCGTGTGGAGCAGTTTGAGCTGTGGGCCAGCCGGGCCCGGCCTCCTGTGATCTTCTGGCTGTCTGGTTTCACCTTTCCCACTGGCTTCCTCACTGCTGTGCTGCAGTCTTCCGCTCGCCAGAACAACGTGAGCAATGTGCAAAGTGTGAGCGGGATGTATGCTGTGGCCGTGCATCTGTTCTCCTCTTCAGGGTCCTCCCTTTTTCTCTCCTTCAACCCCTAGATTTCAGTGGACAGCCTCTCCTGGGAGTTTATCGTCTCCACTGTGGATGACAGCAACCTAGTGTATCCACCCAAGGTGGGAGCCAGTTGTGCTTGGGGCTCTGAGCAAAAGGGGGTACTGGGAGCAAAAATGGTAAATAATTGGATGAGAAGGGAGGAGAGAGGTAGCAGGTCAGGGGTGCTGGCAACTGAAGTCTAGCTTCTCCCAGACCTGCTCCCACTTTTCCCCAGGATGGTGTCTGGGTTCGAGGCCTATACCTGGAAGGTGCTGGCTGGGACCGGAAGAACTCCTGCTTGGTGGAGGCAGAGCCCATGCAGCTTGTCTGCCTCATGCCTACGATCCACTTCCGGCCTGCAGAGAACCGAAAGAAGAGCACCAAGGGTGGGACAGCTCCCCAAGACCTGCCTGCCCCATCCCTAGTTTGGAACCTAACCCATCCTCTGCTCCAGCCCATCCCACACCTGCTCCTGCCCTGCTCTCCCAGAGGCTCCGGGGGTCTGACTCCTCCTCTCCTTTCCCCCAGGCATGTACTCCTGTCCCTGTTATTACTATCCCAACCGGGCAGGCAGCTCAGACCGAGCCTCCTTTGTCATCGGCATCGACTTGCGGTCTGGGGCCATGACGGCTGATCATTGGATCAAGAGGGGCACCGCTCTACTCATGAGCCTGGACAGCTGAGACCTCCTTGTCTTCTCTACTTGAGAGAGGGTCGGGGACTCCAGGAGCTAAGACAGATATTGCACCTAGGACTGAGGCTGGACTGACCTCAGGCTTTGACATTGGCCGAATTTGTGTGATGTGGCCCTGGAGATACCTAGTTGTGCTAGCCATAAAAATGAAAGCGTTGTATTGGAGCTCAGTGTTGCAAAACACCCGTGACAACAAGCCTTTAGTCTCTCAATGCAATCAATGGTCAGGGTCTGGGGAGAGAGGAAGCCCGGGAGCTACAGTGAAGCTGCTACTGCACGAAGAAGCTAAGGAGGTGGGGTGGCCTGGAGAGGAACGCAGGCGTGGCCTTGAACGAATGGGCAGGGCGGAGGGGGTCTGAGGAGGCTGTAACTAAGCCTCGGGGCAGGACTTGAGTGGGCGGGGCGGGGCTTACCTTTGAACGGCGCGTGATCCAAATGGGATAGGGATTCGTCAGGCAGGGATCAGGGCTGAACCCTGCACATTGCACCCTGAAGCCCACACCCCGCATCCGGCATCCTAGCCGTCACCAGCGCTCAGGCGAGCGGGACCGGCAGAAGATGGGGCGGAGCCGAAGAGGGGGACTTGAGCGCGAGGAGGGGCGGGACCACGATAAGGGGGCGGGGCTGGGGAGCGGGGGTGCGGGTGTTTGTGTTGGAAAATCCAACTGCGCCACTGGGCGGAGCGGCCCCCCCAGCCCCGGCCTGGGAGAAGGGGGGGCCGCTCGACCCCCTGGGAGACCTTGGGGAGCCTGAACACCTGGGACCCCCCCCAGAACCAGGTAACGGGGAGCTGCGAGGACATCTGGAAAGAGGGGAAACTCTCTGTCCAGGGGTCAGGACGCCTGAGTCTGGAGGGGTAAGAGCTGGGGATGGACGTTTGGACCTTAGGAAGGGCACTGGGAAGAAGACTGGGGCGAAGGTCATGGGTCCCCTAGAAGTGAGTACGGCGGGGAAGGAGGAAGACCTGGGAGGCAGATATGTCAGGTTCCGGATGTCCAGAGAGGCCTGAAAGGACTCCAGTTCCCCTTGGGCTGCAATTCCCCTTTTCGACTCCTGGGCGGGGCGCGGCAGTCCTCACTGAAGGGCAGGACTAAAGGGCAGAGTTTGCAGATAAGCCAATGCCATGACCCATTAAGGTCAGATGTGGTAAGACTCGGGTGTGTCCCGGTCCCAGGGCTACTTTAAGTCTCCCTCCAGTTCTCTGCATGGTTGAGGTGTAGAAACCTCAGTCTGACCTTCCCACCAGCGGTCCCGAGAGCCTCCCAGCGGTAGCCCACGCCTCGCCCCACTAGTCTCCTCATCCCTGGTCCTGCCCCCACTCTGCCGTTCCCGAGCCCTCGCGCGCCCCGCACAGCTTCTCCGTGCGGAACTTTCTCAACGCAGCCGCGAGATGGCGAGGGCGAGACGCGCACCCAGAGATGGCGGGGAGTGCAGGTGCGGGACGTGACCGTGAAGGTAGCTGAAGCCCCCGGTCCCGGTCCGAGGGAAAAGTAGGCTGAAGCCCCCATTTGACTTCCTGTCATCTGGGCCCCCTCACAGGAAATTGTGGGCCAGAGGTGTCAGGGCAGAAGATGAGGAGACTCTGGGGACTCAGGCTTCACCTCTCCGGGCCTGGGTAAATTGCTGGTGGGACACGCGGGATGGTTGCTAAGCGACGTAGATTCGCTTCCCGTTTGCTGCAGCTTAAGGCTGTGACACTGGGTGGGGGCTGAAGAGAGCGGTGGGCCTGGAGACTGTGGGGAAGGTCGAGGGCAGGACGCCTGGTTCCCGAGACAGGAAGAGCCCTGGGAGGAAGGCGGGGAGGCAGCGAGTTGCGCCGCGACCGGAGGGGACTCGGCGGTTGTCCGGAGCTGGGAGGGACCTGAGGCGCGGCGTTCACCTCAGCTCCCCTTCTCTCCCTGTGGTGGCTTGCCCAGTTGCCAGAGTAATTGGAGGGCGAGACTTGCGAGCCAGATTCCCAAACTCTCTCGTCCACCCAATCCGGTCCAGGAGTCGGTCCTGACGTCACGGCCCTGGCAGCCAATGAGGAAGGGTCATGATAGCGACGGGAAAGGAGAGGGGAGGGGCAGCGGCGGAGGCTGGGAGGCGGCAGCTGCCTGGGACCCGCACGTGCACTCCCACACGCTCGCACCCACCCCCCAGCCCTGAGCCGCACGCGCCCGAGCACCCCCTTGCGCCTGCGCGGCGAGCCGGGCGCCCCGTACCCAGTGTGGAGTCTGTGTAAAACCGCCCGAGGCTGCGCTCCTCAGCTCCTGGGGACCTCCAGGTCTCGGCCGGTCTGTACCGTTTCGCGGGTCATGACCATAATGCCCAGCCTCGCTCAGGAGGGCCGACTACCTGTTCCCCACCTCCCCCCAGCTGGCGCCCCACACTCCCAGGTGGGCTGGGCGGAGCTGTGGTTTCCGGCCCCATCTGCTCGGCCGCTGCCTTCCCGGGCTCTGGCTTACGTTGCTTCCCCAAGAGAAAGCGAGCGGGTACCAGCGCCCCTTCCCGAGGCTTCTCCCTCCCGGGCCCAGCTGCTGTTGGTGGCGGGGGAGGGCACTGCGGGGAAGCCCCGGACAGCCCAGGTGACTCTTCTGGGCCATCACGCCCCTTCTTTGCGTGAATTCCTGTTCTTTGATGTGCACCAAAACCCTTCCCATTCCTAATGTTTCCTTCTCATTCGCTCCAGCGTTCTCTGCACCTCCGTCGGCTCCTTTCGGGCTCTCTGTCCCTGTCTCCACTCGTCCTTCTTCGCTTCTCCCGGTTATATAACTCTTCCTCTTGCCGTGTCCTGGTTTCAACTCCACAGACTCCGCCCTGGAACAGCGCGGGGAGGGGCGGGAGAGTTGGGGACCCAGACAGATTACGGCTGGCGGCCGGCTGGGGCACGGGGGATCCTGCAGATGGAAGACGGAGCCCTGCGGGACCCGGTGCCCCCGTCCCCGCCTGCCGGTCCCCACCGAGATCTTGCCCGGGAGAGAGAAGGCACAGTATCTCCGAGAGGCGTGTCGGGCCGACTCCTGTCAGAAATATGGGTTGAGAGGTCAGGGCTGCAGGCGGAGAAGAGGAGACAGGCAAGAGGACTTAGTCCCTGGGATTGGAGTCGTATAGGGGTAAAAGAGATAAGAAAGCCTGGGTTCCTTCCTACGTCTCCTTTTTGGATTCCCAGAATTCCTAAGGGTGTTTCCAGGAAGCTTAGCCAGCACACCCCCTCCACCCCATAGGGGTCAAAGGTCTGTGTTAGAGGTGGCCTGGGATGATGTCACCAGTGCACGTGCCCTGGGACGGTTGCCAGGCAATGAGGCTTCCTCTCCCTTCTATTCCCTCCCACCTCTGCCCCGAGTCCAGTTCCAGTCCCGTGCCATCTCTTTCCCCTCTCCCTTCCCTTGGTCTTAGCATCCTGCAGGTGGGAAACCCCGGCCTGGAGTTTTTTGAGGGGGAGGGGCACGGGTGTGGTGTGGCTGAAAGACTTTGCCCCTTTGCTTGGGCTGAGGGAGCCTTGGGTCACTTTTCCCTAGATTGGCACAGAAGAGCTTCCCCTCCAAGCCTCCGCCCTCATGGAAATAGCTACCTAGCAGTCTTTTTACTTTCCCACCTGCTGCATGGCCAAGTGTCCCATTGCCCCCTTCCCCAGATTGATTTGAAGTGGGAGTGGTTGCAAGACAGAAGAGTTGTGTGTAGTTTGGGGGGTTCACTACACACCAGCTTATACCTAACGTCCCCTTAATGGCACACCCCTATCTACAAACAATGAAAGGAAAAGGGCCAAGAAACAGTATCAGGCTCGAAAGTCAGGGTCTTTATTGTGTGTATGCCGGTGAATCGGACTGTAGCCTCTCAGTAGGTGTAGGGGGACTCAGTTGATTGCTCTGGCTGCTCTTCTCTACTAAGTCCTGGGGTTGGGGATGGTCTTGGAATAAATCAGTTTGTACTTTTATGTACCTTAGAGCTTGGGCTGTGAGATCAGACCTGGATTCTAATTCCAGCTCTGTCACTTAGTGGCTACTGGAACTTGGAAAGGTCACAACCTCTCTGAGCCTTGCATTTTAATCTTGAAAATTTAAATATCAATACCTACCTTGAAGGCCGCTGCGAGGAAAAAAATGAGATAATTTATGCAAATCACTTAGCACAGTGCCTGGCACAGAATGAACACAGAATGAGTGCTTGTTGTTATGAAATACTTTTATTGTTAAATGGTGTTATTAGTTTATTATTATTCCTGTGGGCCTGCTCCAAACCAGCAGAGACCCTAGGAGTTTGTTACGGGGGAGTGAATAGTTTGTGTTAATTTGGAGATTTGGGTTAGGGTGCTGGGGATTAGCTTCAACTGCTTTGTGCGTTTTATTTGATGAAGGCTTTAGGCAGATTTGTATTGCTTTCTTTAGGATTATTTTTTCCCCTCTTGAAGAAGAAATAGCTAAGACTATTCCGTGGGCCTTGAAAATAAAATAATTGTATTGTGGTTCTTGATTTTGAAGCAAGACCCCAGTCCCCTCCCATGTTGTTCTCTGGAGCCTTTCATTTTGCAAAGGGACTCCACAGTTTCTCTAGTGGGGACAAGGCTAGGCTGAGGGGTGTGTAAAAGGTTGGGGTGGGTGGGTGGAGAGA
>PVKP010016826.1:0-47353 GCA_004027715.1 Plecturocebus donacophilus
AGGTTTTTAATACCCATTTTTAGACTGTATTCTAGCCTGAGCAATAAAACAAGAATCCCATTCTCTCTCCCTCTTTCTCTCCCTCTTTCTTTCTCTCTTCCATTCTTTTTTTTCTCTTTTGCTGTTTCTTTCTTCCTCCTTTTCTCTTTTTCTAAAATCTCTTCCTCTTTCTTTCTCTCTTTCATTCTTTTTTTTCTTTCTTTTGCTGTTTCTTTCTTTCTCCTTTTCTCTCTTTTTCTAAAATCTCTTCCTCTTTCATTCTTTTTATTAGGGACATAGATACAGATATTAGGCTGAGGGGGGGAGAGGGAAGAGGAATATATAACAACATGAATAAAATGCCTACTCTATCTTTTATACCAGGCTGGGTCAAAACACTGTCTCACAATTACGGACAAAAATGGAAAAACGTGATGAACCAGACCCAGGCAATATAACCCTGTGATTATGAAGTAGGTTTATTAAAGATTTAGTGTAAAGTAAACAAATCTTGCTTATGTTCCAGAAAGGAACTAGTCTTTAATTTTCATGTATTTTTCTTTAATTTACCTTTATGAAAAGAAGTCACATTGAGTTTTTTAAATAAAAGCTCTTATTAAAAAGTAGTACCATGAACATACCTCTTTTAAAGATGTATTGCCTAAGCTAGAAATACAAAACCATCTAATATAAAGATTATGCAAATATTCAGCTTCAGCTGGGGAAGGAGAAGCTAGTAATAACGGCGCTTGCACAAAGTTGACAATCCAATATCTGTCAGTGCGACTTTATTTCACCATTTTTCTGTGATAGGTGGAAGGAATTATTTTCTTCATTTCTCAGATTTAACAAAGACAGCACAGGCAAGTCAATGCCAGCAATGCGGAAAGCTTGTGGGCTAATATGAAGACTCAGCTTCTAGAAGTTTTCCATTTCTGTCTCATCCCTCACGGTTGAGCACACAGGACTGCCTTCTTTCACCTGGGGTTACCCCAGCCTGCCGCCATTCCAGCGGTCCCTCTCCCATGAAAGATAATTTTCAGGCTGAGACCGTGACGTGTATCCATGACTCAGACGCAAGAAAGCTTAAGTCACTCGCTTATCAGATTCTGCCAGTATCCTCAGCCTTTGGTAGCCTTTGTCTCAGACTGTTGCATTAGGTGGCTAGTCAGACATGAGCAGGGCAGGAGAGGACCCTCCCCCACACCGGGAATGTCAGGCAACCATTAGGCGACGGGCAGGCGGTTGTTAAACTGCCTCTCTAAAATAATAGTTGGTTGCAGCACGCACCAGGAACAGGCCATCTCCTAATAGATGAAAAAACTTGAAACTGGTGATCAGCAGCTTCCCAATAAAATCTCAGGAGCTGGGTGGGTGGGCTCAAGCATGTACACGAAGAGGCAAAATGGCGGAGTCTAACTGGTGTATGACCTTCCTCTAGCAACACTGGACCGGTAAGGGAAGAACGCTTCAAGTAAGCATGCGCACAACTTCAGTAAGCACACTGCGCATGCTCCCCTTTCAAGCGTTGCCAGGCCACTGCACAGGGAGGCAGCCACCTCAAGGGAAGAATCGGGGGAAAGGGAGACAACCCCCCAGAAGCATACCAAGCTATAAAACCCCAAGTCAAAAGGTCAAACTAGGCACTTGATCTCTCAAGTTGCCCGCTTGGCCCACTTCCAAGTGGACTTTCTTTTATTCTAGCTCTAAAGCTTTTTAATAAACTTTCACTCCTGCTCTAAAACCTGCCTTCGTCTCTCACTCGGCCTTATGTCTCTCAGTTTAATTCTTTCTTCTGAGAAAGCAAGAATTGAGGTTGCTGCCAACGCATATGGATTCGTCACTGGTAACATACTTCGGTGCCACAGGACTTGGATACGTTTCCCCGTGGTAAAAAACCTCTATGTCTCACCTTCTTCGGCTGGAGGCATTCAACCTCTGTATGTGGTTTCCTTCTCTCTTTCTGCTCTCCTGCTTACTGGCCAAGCCCTAGAACAATTCTTCTCAGCCACAGTGGCTCTGCTCCCCACAACGGATTTCTCAGTTCACCCTGATGGGTGGCTCATAGGGGTGGAAGGAACGTGGAGTTCACACTGAGTAGAACTGAGACACTAATGGCCCTCCCGGACAGGAGGCTCACAAGAGTGGTAGAACTAAAGCCTAACACCGTGCAATGTCTGGGGTTTCCTCTGCTTTTTCAGCGAAAGTCAGCTCTTTCCCCAAAACCTGCAGTGCTATTCTCCTTTTTTCTCTATCTATTCACCTCCTATTCTCCTTTGTATTCTCAAATGGCCTTGTGCACCAGCTCGACCCTCTGCCTCAGGGACAAGTCTGTCTCGTTTGCTTTCACTTCACAAGCCATGTTCCTTCTTAAACACACACTCCTTGTTATTCGTGTGCCCATGGCTCTTGCTGCATTTGTGCAGCAGCAAAACACAGGCTCCCTCGCAGATATTCCCTGAGATTTATACTTGTTCTTACCCTACCAGCTCAGATGACCTCCAACTCTTCCCCTGTCTGGTGGCACATTGCCAGAACAGATACAAATTGGAACCTCAGCCCTAATGACTTACCGCATACTTTTTATTCCTGTTACGCTCCAGGGTTAGGTTTTCCAGTGGCTTTTGAAGCACTTTGTCTGCCGGCAGAGGGCCTCACTGTGGCCGTTTAAGGATCTCACTTCCTTGCTTTTTTTGTTAGCACCCCTTTGAAAGGAGGGAAAGTTCTTCCTTTGCCATTTGTGAGTTCTTACCTCAAACCGCAAGTCCTCCAGAGGTTCCTACTTTATGTCAAGAGGGCAAATAAACTTTGCCGTTTCACTAGCATATGTAGGCTTTTCATGAGTCTTCTTCCCATAGCCTCCGTTTCTCTAATCATTTCCATGCCCTTCTTAACATGCACCAAGACCTTCAAGGTCATATTCAAAGGGAGGGAAATCCAGCCCCCTTGTGATAGCTGAAAAACAGCCTTCTCATCTACTTAAAGAATATGGGAAGGAAATCTGAGAAAAGGGGTCATCATTTTGTTGCTACGATCCTCTAAGCGAGAGTCACCATAAGGTCATGGAGACAAGGACATAGGCCAACTCAAGGCTTCAGTCACAAAACACCCATAGGACAGAGATGAAGGTTGGTTCCAGGCTAGCAGATTACCCTTAGAACAGAGATGAAGAAAAGGTTAGGGGTATACAGTAAGAATGGTTGTTCCAGAGCCCCAAAGATGAACAGAGTCCCACTCTTTACTCCAGTAACTGCTCTGTTCTCAAGTGGGTAATTGTGATGAGATGGGATCAAGGTTATGGGTACACGGTAAGATTGGTTCATTCCAGAACCCTAAGGATGAATGGGAGATGCCTATTAAGGATAATAGGAAAGCAAGACGTGATGCCTTTGTTTTCCTTTTTCCTTTTTTTTTCTCCTCTGCTCCCTCTTTGCAGATGGGTAACCATGTCTCTATATTACAGGACATGCCTCTCACATACATCCCCTAAAACTGGGAAAAGTCTGACTCCCCCAAACCTTGAAACAAAACAAACAAACAAACAAACAAAAATACTGTTTGGCCTAAAAATGAACTGGGAGAAAATACGAACGTCAGCCTTGGAACCCAGCGCCTTTATGCAGGAAATCCTCAAATCAGCCTCCTCAGCCTTTTATAACTGAGAGCAGAACAAGGAGGATAGAGCTAAGGAGAAGGATAAAATGCAGGAACAAGAAGCACACTCAACTACTGGCTACTTTATTAGCTCTCCAGCCCCCATCCAGGTTGCCCTAAAAACACTCCTAAAAACACTCCTTCAGGTAACTGCTATTGATATGGGAAGCCGGGCCACTGGAAGGCAAACTGCCCCAATGGGGCAAATGAGAGGAAGCTTAGCACAGCTTGCCCCGTCTGCCACAAGCTCAGCTACTGGCAATGGGATGCCCTGAGGGCTAAAGTGTTCTGGAACAGAATCCTTTCCTAACAAAAAGAAAATGACTTTAATCTAATTCAAAGGTTATAAAGACAAAGAGGTATTTCTGGTAAGGAAAGTTGTAAAGAACAGAAGTCTTATATGAGAAAGGATCTTGTATGGTAAATTCTTGTCCTAAAGTAAAATGACTGGTTGTTTAAAAAGAGAGACGTTTAGGACAAATCAGAAAGTCCAACCATGTCACAGATGGTCTGTAAGTTGTGAAAAGATTTGTGAAATGGAATTTATTTAAAAAAAAAGTTATACAGTTTTAAAGGTTATTAGGTCTACTAAGTGCTTCACAAACTACCACTTTGACTCTTAACTGTACAACTTGCTGCCTTTAAAGCTACATAAGGCCTGGGAACATACCATGTTATATATAGTTAGCCATGACCCCTATATCCTGGAAAGAGTCAAACCTTATCTGCATTTCTGTGTGGGGTCCTAAGCTCCAAACTTAGTGTATAAACAGAAGCACTTACTTAGCAGATTTTTCACCAAAAGTAAAAGTTTCTAAGAGTTAACAGTGTAACATGTTCTTGAGACTACTGGAAAAACAGATTTACATGCAAGGCACGTAAGGAAAATACAATGTACTTTTAGTAAAAGATTAAAGAAGGCATGGAAATGTGTATTTTTTTGGCCTAATTTAGAGAATTAAAGGATTTTTTTAAAGTTAGATAGGATAAAGCTGAAGGTTTGAGCAAGTTGTGGAAGGTTTGTGAAAGATTAATCATGTAAAAAAAATTCTGTGCATAATCATATTGGCTAAAGTTAAAGGTGTACTATTCAGTTTTTACATAAGTTGAAAAGCACAATAGAGTTTTGGTAAAGCACTGAACTGCTCTTCATAAGTGTATTATTTGTATGTGTTCCAAATTATGCCAGACTCATATAATTCTGATATAACTTATTATCAGTAATAATTATAATTGTTATGCTATATAATTGTGTGCAACAGAGACAAAAAAGTGTCTTGCCAACTCTGTCTTTGAATATGGTTGCCCTAAGACTTTTTCTCATTCACAGACTACTGCTGTCTTGTTTTAATCCTCTTTAAAAGGTGGCTTTTATAATGAGCTATAAGACTCTGACAGGCACTCTTGAATGCAAGTTGCTGGTAACTTTAAAGATTGTAACATTAGAATAAAGAACGAACTTTCAGGAATATCATGGAGAGCTGAAATGTTCATGAATATCAGTCAGAACAGGAGTTAACTGCATGGACTGAACTAAAAGAAGACTAAAATAATTCTTTTATGAGTTTTTGCTTAAAACTATTGATGATCCTTTGTTTTTCAAAGTCAATAAAACTTTCTTTTGAGCTATTTACAGCTTTTAAAACTAAGTACTCTTGTAAATAAAATTTGGAGCATATTTCTCTCAACCTGATTTCTCCAGCATTTGTAAACTATTTGTGAGTATTCTTAACTTATGGCAATATAGTTATTTGCATAAGTGCAGAAATAATCTGTTTTCTTTTGCAACAGGGCACAACTGGAGAAACTGGTTATTTTACCAAGGATTTGACTGGAATGGCATTCTCTCCTTTAAAGAATCAAATTTGACTTGTAGGGCCAATAAAAACCCCTTGGGAAAACTGTCCTCATACCTTGTCTACACAGTCCCTGTACAGGGTTCCTGACCCATGGGAAGTAAAGAATGTCATTTTCTGACAGGTCTAGGAGCCCCAGGTTATCTTGGGACCTCAAGAGGAGAGGAATTTACCCAACTCATAAAAGTATTTGATGGCACAAACCCATGGCTGAGTTCAAGGCATTTTAAAAGTCTTATCTGATATTCCTTATGGAAAGAAGTTTCACCAAAGCCAGTTTAAAAAGGGGCCTATATGGCAAAAAATTATTCTTGCTGTGCTTTATGCAAATAATCAGGCCAAGTATAATAGGACTAAAGCTTATTTTGCAAACAAATCAGTCCTATCATGATTTGTTTTTAATAAAAATGAGGACTAGAGAGAGAAAAGTTATGTTTCAAGAACATACTAGATTACAATTCAATAACTTTATATTATATTATATTCTTATCAGTTGTTTTTGAATTTTTGTCTGCAATTTAGACTAACCCTGTTTATTCCTGTGAACCAACCAGTGATCTCTGGCTGCAGCTCAGAAGAAACAAGAGGAATGGGTAATGTAAAAATCTAGATCAATATTCTAATTCTGGGAACATATTGGAATTGGCTAGCAACCCCATCCACCAAGTCTTAACAGGCATCACGAGAGCCACCAGTTACCTAAGTGTGTTGGCAGCCTCGAGATTTTTTTGGAGCTGTCCTCACCCCCTTATTTCATTTTGACATTCTTCTAAATCTAATAAACTAATTTGTCTCCTCTTGCCTTCAGGCCATCAAGCTCTAGATGATCTTCAGTGAGATATCATCCTCTTAGTATTCAAGAGTCTCCCTTCTACAGAGGACCCTTAGACTTCCCATCAACGAGACATGACAGAGGCAAAATCCCACACTTGTTTCCAGTAGGCCTGACTGCGTACTGTTTTCGACCAACGAATGGAACCATCCTACCCTGACAGCTAGCAAGAGGTGCCGACCCAGAAAACCACCACCACCACCCCTCTGTCAGCAGGAAGCAGTGACAGAAGAGTTACCTTTGTCCATTTTCCCCCAAAGAATTGAGGTCTTAGACTCTTGAGAGGGGAAATGTTATGGTAGGTAGCTAGTCAGACATGAGCAGGGCAAGGAGGGCCCTCCGACCACCAGGAATGTCAGGCAACCTTCAGGTGGTGGTCAGGCGGTGGCTAAACTGCCTTTCTAACATAATCACTGGTTGCAGCAGGTGCCAGGGAAAGGCAGTCTCCCAATAAATAGAAAAGTCTAAAACTGGTGATCAGCTTCCTGATTAGATTGCAGGAATTAGCCAAGAGGGCTCAAGCATACTAAGAGGCAAAATGGCAGGGATTAACTGATATGTGACTTTGTAGGAACAGCCAACTGGTAAGGGAAAAACAACTCAAGTGAGCATGCACACAACTTCAGTAAACACACTGTGAATACAGTGCCTCCCAAGTGCTGGAAAGCCACTGTACATGTGGACAGCCCACCCCAAGGGAAGAATCAGGGGAAAAGAGACACAGTCCCTGCTCCCTCGGAAGCATGCCAATCTATAAAACCCCAAGTCGAAGGTCAAACAGTGCACTTAATCTCTCAAGTTGCCTGCCTGGCCCTCTTTGAAGTGTACTTTACTTCCTTTCATTCATGCTCTAAACTTTTTAATAAACTTTCACTCCTGCTGTAAAGCTTGCTTCAGTCTCTCACTCTGCCTTATGCCTCTTGGTAGAATTCTTTCTTCTGAGGAGGCAAGAATTGAGGTTGCTGCAGACTTGCATGAATTTGCCACTGCTAACAAGACCAGCACCCACCTGTAGGCTTACCCCATGTTTCTAGAATGAATCCTATATATAGGCAGGAGAGATTTTTGTTTGTTGTTGTTGTTTTTTTTTTAAGACAGAGTCCTACTCTGTCACCAGGCTAGAGGGCAGTGTCCTGATCTCTGTTCACTGCAACCTCCACCTCCCAGAGTCAAGCGATTCTCCTGCCTCAGCCTCCTGAGTAGCTGAGACTACAGGTGCACACCACCACGCCTGGCTAATTTTTGTATTTTTAGTAGAGATGGAGTTTCACCATTTTGGCAGGCTGGTCTAGAACTCCTGACCTCGTGATCCACCCACCTCGGCCTCGTGGAGTGCTGGGATTATAGGCAGAAGCCACCACACCTAGCCCGCAGAAAAGTTTTTAAAAGTTTAGACCAATAATCTAAGACGCCCTGTCTCCTGGATCCTTTATCCAGCATCCCAACCCCATGACGAACACCTGTCTGGATCCCTGGCTGCTGACTTGCAGTGGCTCTCTTTTTCAGATATTGTGATTTACTGCTGGGCTGGAATGTGTTTATTCATAAAAAGCCGTCAGCCTACTGTGGGTCATACTCAAACATTAATCATAATTCCTACAATCAAGGGATTAAAACCTAGAATCAAAGAGGAAAACAGCTATACAAACAAATAATATAAATACAGCTGGATGTAACAATAAGCCCATTCTGGAAGTACAGATGAAGAACATATAAAAAGAAAAATCTGTCTTGAAGACTAGAGGATGACTTCACAGAGGGAGCGGCATGGAAGGAAAGAGAAGAGAATTCTAGACAGTTAGAGCAGCAACTCATCTGAAGACATAAAATTGTTAGAAAATGGTATGTCTGGGAAAGGAGTTGGTATGACTGGAGTCTATAGGATATGAAAGCCAGGTTAAGGAATAAACCAGCTGGCAGCTTCCTGGGCCCAAGGGACACTAGAATGACCCTGAAACTAGAATAAAATGGAGAAATTGTACTTTGCGAGCTCTCATTTAGGAAAGATACTAGATGTAGTGGACACACAAGAGCAGAAATGCCCAGAACAATAGAGAAGGCACAAAGGGCTTCTAACAGCAGTTCCTCACTTTTCCTCAAAGATGGGCTCAATTTCTCCTCCAACTAGTTGATGACAATATTGATTCAAAGATGCACCAAATGTTTAGTGGACATGTAAATGTGTCTCTCTGGCCCTGAGCTACATAACAGAGTGTACCAAAAAATTACAATGAAATGATAATAGAAGTTCCAGGTCCTGGCCTCAAGCACTTTATATGTATTAACTTATTCAAATCTTATTCTATGAGATAGATATTATGACTTCTATATGACAGATAAAGAAGCTGAAACACAGGTCAAAGAACATTACAAAGTTCACACACCAAGTATGAAGTCACGATTTACATGAAGGTAGCTACCTTTAGAGTCTCCATGCTTAACCATCACACTGAACTTTCACTTTATCCTCTGGACAGTGGACAGCTGGTAAGGTTTTTTAAGCAAAAGAGCAATAGTTTGTGTGTGAAGATCACTCACAGATTGAGAGTTTGTGAAGACAGAGTTGGGAGAATCTGGACATGAAACACAAGTAGGAGGCCATGGGGGCCTGAGCCGAGACAGGGGAACACATTTGCAGAGGAAGGGAAATGGAAGAGGCATCGGAGAGATCAAATCACTGAAAGGTGGTAACTGGTGAGCAGTGACAGAGATGGAAAAATCAAAAGCTTTCATGATTGGGATAAATGAAAGAATAGTGGTTCTAAGGGAAAATATTTGTTTCTGGACAACTTGAGCTTGAGGTCTTGAGTTTCACCAGTTAAAAGGACCCAAGTTAGCTAGTAAAACAGAGAAATAAAGCTCTGTGGAAGGTCTGGAGTTAGAGGTAAGGATCTGGGAGAACTTGTGTAACAGAAAACACTGAAAGTACAGGTAAGAAGGAAAGTACAGGTAAGGAGGGAAGCCCAGGGAAGCTCTCCAAGTATCAGGTGAGATCCTGAAGAAGGCCAGCATTTAAGCCCAGGTAGAAGAAACAGGGGAAAAAACCGAGTAGTGATCTGAAAGGCAATAGAAGAGGTAGGAGAAAGTAGAGTTTTGTAAAGCAAAGGAGGAGAAAGTTCTGGAAAAGAGAAAAAGAGCAACAGTATAAATTCGGCAGGAGTAGCTGATCAGATGAGCTAATAAAGGGTCTCTGAGAAGGCCATGGTGACTTCCTACAAAATCTACAACTAGGTTTCTCCCTATATCTGCACCTCCAACCCTCTCCACCTCTAGCCCAATTCTAGGGCAGGACTAATTTCACTGCACCAGCCCTTCCAGCCTTGACTTTCAAAGCCGGAGTTAATCACCCCGTATGAGCTGTGCTGTTACTCCTCTGTCCTTCAGGATGATGAAGATACTGGAACATATTTCCTTAGGCTAGAGATGAACCCAAGAAGACTATCCACGATCTCTACCTTTGTGTTTTGATCCACAATTTTCTTCATATTTTTCAACAGATGATTATTTGGACCACCTTCTTTCTCATTCACGTACACGATCCTATCCAGGTCTGGAAAGTTCCGGTTCAGATCTATTCCCTGGGCATTGCTTCGACCCACAAACCAGTCCTTGAGCTCACCAGGCTAAAAAAAAAAAAAAAAAAAAATCAAAGAGAAAAATCATCAGTTGCTTATTATTATTGTCACTTTCTATTTAAGGTCTCTATCAACGCTCTTAAAAATAACATACTAACATTATTTATTTATTTCAACAATGCCCTCACATAACAGCATTTTTACTGCTGTACTCATATAAACATGAAAGCATCAGATTTAAAGTACAATCATGAGCCACATAATGACATTTCTGACCACGACTGACAGACTATACAACAGTGATCCCATAAGATTATAATGGAGGTGAAAAATTCCTATTGCCTAGTGACATCTTGATGGTCCTGACCCTGTGCAGGCCTAGGCTAATACATATGTTTGTGTCTTAGTTGATTTCTTTTTTTTTTTTTTCCTAAGAGACATGGTCTTACTCTGTTGTCCAGGCTGGGGTGCAGTGGCATAATCACAGCTAACTGTAACCTCAAACTCCTGGGCTCAAGTGATCCTCCCTCCTTGGTCTCCAAAAGCACTTGGACAATCATGCTTGGCTAAGTCTTTTTTTTTTGTAGAGACAGGTTCTCTCTATGTTGCTCAGGCTGGTCTCAAACTCCTAGCCTCAAGCAATTCTCTCTTCTGGGCCTCCCAAAGCACTGGGATTACAGATATGAGCCACTGCACATGGCCTATGTCTTATTTTTAACAAAACAGTTCAAAAACTAAGGAACCACTAAAAACTTTAAAAATAGAAAAAAGTTTGTAAAATAAGGATATAAAGACAAAAGATTTTTGGACAGCTGTATACTGTATTATGTGTTTCAAGCTAAGTATAATTTAAAAAGAGTCCAAACGGTTTTTAAAGTTTAAAAGCTCATAAAGTAAAAACGTTACAGTAAGGTAAGGTTAACTGATTATTGAAGAAAAATATTTTTTATAAATTTAGTGTAGCCTGAGTGTACAGCGTTTATAAATTCTATATTAACGTACAGTAATGTCCTAGGCCTTCACATTCAGTCACCACTCACTCACTGACTCACACAGAGCAACTCCAGTCCCGTGCCTCCATTCATTGTAAGAGCCCTATCCAAGGGTACTGTTTTATGCTATTTTCACTGAATCTTTTCTATGTTTAGATACACAAATAGTTACTAGTGTGTTACGGTTGCCTATAGTGTTCAGTATGGTAACATGCCGTACAGACTCGTAGCCTAGGAGCAATAGGCTATACCATATAACTTAGGTGTTTAGTAGGCTACACCATGCAGGTTTATGTAGGTGCACTCTAGGATGTTCACATGACAAAATCATCTAACATTGCATTTCTCAGAATGCTTCCCCATTACTTTTTTTTTTTTTTTTGAGATGGAGTTTCACTCTTCTTGCCCAGGTTGGAGTGCAATGGCGTGATCTCGGCTCACTGCAACTTCTGTCTCCCAGGTACAAGCTAGTCACCTGCCTCAGCCTCCTGAGTAGCTGGGATTACAGGCACCTAACACCACACTGGGATACTTTTTTCATAATTTTAGTAGATACGGGGTTTCACCATGTTGGCCAGGCTGGTCTCGAACTCCTGACCACAGGTGATCCACCCACCTCGGCCTCCCAAAGTGCTGGGATTACGGGTGTGAGTCACTGTACCCAGGCCGCTTCCCCATTATTAAGTGAGGCACGACTGTACTTGGTTATAGTATTTTGAAAATATGTTCAATAAATAATATTTTAAATGTTAACAATAATATTTAAGAGATATTTATCATCAAATTGCACAATCAATATATATTCATTAGTAATAAATGACCTATTTCAAAGTACATCATTCTATAATGATTTAAGTAAAATATTCATTGCCTCTGTAAATTGCAGCAATCTATTTTTGAAATATTCAGAAGAATAAATAACTAAAGATTAGAAGCATAAAATGAATTTACCATGCATTATTGACTAATAACATGTCTCCCTCCTATGGTCTTCATGAAAAAATATGAATCTAGAACAAAATTTCTAGGGTTATATGATTTGAGGAATTTCTAGTTTAAACTCTTCATTTAACTAATGGTACAATCTGGAAAATCAATAAATTTCCAAGACATTTGTTTTATTTTATAAAGTGAATTTTCTTGTTTTACTGTTAAATTATATCACATGATACATACATATTTCTCACATTTTTTAAGTCATGAAAGCTTAGCTACCTTAGATTGTGAGGGATAAAAATCAATAAGACAGAAAATAGCAATGATAATCTTTTGCCCATGTGTCTTAAAATTCTGAATATTATCTTAAAATATTAAATAATTTAATTTATATATTACTAGAATTTTTCTCTCATAACTTTAGAAATCATATCAATTTTATATTTACAGAAATTTGCTGGGTTTCTTAAATGTCAAACTATGTCATTAGATCTTTTTAACTGTAGATAAACATACTAAATGTTAATTTGAATGTGTTTCCATAGACTAAGAAAATTATTTTAAACTAGAAAACAACAAATATAATGTTCCCCACTCCTGCCCAATAAAATAGGAACACACACCATATATCTTCCCTTAAAAAGGCATTACTTCCCAGCTTATCTAACATTGAGGATATATTAAATTATTTTTAGGGTTTTTGGTTGTTTTTTAACTTTACTTAGCATATGTAAAAACCAAGAAAACATCAGTAAAACATTGTTCTGGCCAGAAGTAGTTCTTCCTTGAATTCAGTAGAGGGCGCTGTGACACTGGCTCACCCAGCTATACTCACGGCGTTACTCTTCAACAAATAGCAATTTTTCATATTTGTAGATTTTTAAAAGAAAACTTACCTAGTCACAAAAGTGGATGAAAAATTTATTGAAAAACAGAAAACAAAACACTATCAGAACATCAGCTTCTTAACACAATTTCTCATTCCCAGTCTTTGCTAGAGAAACTCACCCATCATCCCTTTCATTCTGTGCTGTTTTCCTACCAGTCAGTTGAATAATGAATGCATCACTTATGCACTCCACTGCACCATCTGTACGTGTTAGAGGGCATAATTTTTAGATAAACATGTATGTACAAACATGCAGAAAATGAAGAACGCACACCTGATCTGAGCTGCCAGGCACTCACCTGAGACGCTGCCTTCTCAAAGCCATCTGGGTTCAGGGAAGGCATGATGTGAATGCGGGTACTGTGGATCAGGTTGACAATTGTCTCGTTCCCCTTCTGGTATTCGTTGCATAGGTACTGGGCCAAGAAAATGAGCAGTTCCCTTCCGACAGCCTCATTCCCATGCATATTCCCAATGTATTTAAATTCCGGCTCACCTGAAAGATCAACAATACATAGTATGGAGATGTTTTCTGTGACACACAGTACCGAATATATTGTATACTTGCAAATGTATTATGAATACCTGATGGTTTCTTTTTCCTCCAGCAGTGATGCCTTAAAAGAAATCTACCTTAGACATTAAAATACCCCTTCTATCCTTCTATTCCTCACTTCCCAGCTACCCTCCCATGATGGACTGAATTGTATTCACCCAAAATTTATATGTTGAAGGTCTAACATCCAATGTGACTGTATTAAGGAAGTAATTAAGGTTATATTAAGTTATAAGGGTGGAGCTTTAATCCAACAGGACTCTCGTCTTTATAAAGAGATGAAGAGACACCAGAGCCCTCTTTCTCTCCTCTGCACAGAGGAAAGACCACGTGAGAACACAGTGAGAAGGCTGCCATCTGTAAGTCAGGAAGAGAGGCCTCACCAGCAACCAACCTTGCTGGCACCTTGATCTTGAACTTCTGGCCTCCAGGACTTTGAGAAAACAAACTTCTATTGTTTAAGCCAGCCAGTCTGTGGGTATTTTGCTACGGCAGTCTGACAAGACTAATACACCATCTCACCCACAATAACTTATAATAATAATACACTATGTGTCTTCTATTAAACACTGTGCTTTGCATGTTTTCTTATTTAATCCCGACCAAACATCTGTAAATAAGTATTATTATCCAACTTCATTTTGCAGATGAACAAACTGAAGTTCAGGCTGCTTAAGAAGACTGTCCGTAGTCATACGGCCTGTGAAGCCAAGATTCAAATGCTGGTCTTCTGGTTTACTTAAAAGTCTATTGTTTTTTTGTTTATCATAGTAAGTAAGACGAGCCAGACTGCAAGGGTTCAAATCCTAGCACCAGTTCTTACTGTCTGGGCTTGGGCAAGTTACTTCAGTTCTCTGTGGCTCTGTTTTTCCATCTAAAAAATAGAGATAACAATAGATTCTAGCCCATAAGGAAGGTTATTATAAGAACTAAATAAAATAATGAATGTAAATGCTTAGAACAGTGCCTGGCAAATATCAAGTGCTAAGTGTTTCCTATAATTATCTGTAATATTATTATTACATCACATTATCTTGTCATTGTGAAGTTCCTTGCCATACATGATCTAATTTTCTCTTCACAATGGCCCACTAAAATGTGTAAGGCATTTATTTTTTATTATCCTTATGGTATAAATGCAACCCAAAGAGGATATATTTTGCTGAAGGGCTCAGAATACTAACAAAAGTCACTGTTATCCATTTGTGAGACTGGCCTTTCATTTTAGGAGGAGTAATGAAATTGCAGAACGTAGCAGCAAAGTGATCTTAATTAACCCTGTTGTTCTGCTTGTTTCAGCTACATCCATCCCATGGGCCCAATTTCTGCAGTAGGAAGGATTCTCCCATTTACAAAACCACTAAGACTGCTGGTTCTTGGTATAAGAAAGGAAGTTGGAATTATTTTCCTCCTGGAAATATGTTAACTAAACATTCTTTGCGTGAGATTCCCGAGTGTCTGATTTAAGTGACTATTCACCCCAGAAAACTATGTCCTTGTGGTGACCTCTCACCCTGAGCTTATGCTAATCTTAATCTCAGGATCAGGTGGGAGCAGGATCAGGGCTATTTATACCCCCCTCAGTTTTCACTTTGAGGGAGAGTCTCTAATAAAGAGGGACTTGCCCAGAAAGGATGAGAAGAGATGAGGGGGTGTGAGAAGGGATGTTCTCTTGACTTCTGATTTCAAAGGTCATAATAACCTTCTTCCTTTCTGTAAACTCACGCAGCTGATACCTTCATTTATGGGATGTATTCACTTGACTGAGTCAGGGGAGAAACTGCCGCAGCCCATTAGAGAGAGTGAACAAGTAGCCGGGGGAAGATTAGAAGCCGGCCTCACGAGGTTTTTTGAGAAGATTGCACTAAGGAGGCATTTTGGTCTTGCGCCCTTCCCCAACACAACTTCGAAGCTCCACATCACTCAATAAAGCTTGGCCCACCACCCCTAATTACACTGAAAATGTTTATGTCTTACCTGGGTTTAAATCTTTTTTTTAATCACTTAATGAAGAAGCAACAAACCCTTAGTCACTAAGCCAACTTTGCCCCAGATGTCTGGTTCAGCTAGCACAGTATATTTTGTATTCGAGTTCGAATGCTTTGGGATAGAGCATGCTTCCCCGACTTCTGCCACAAGCTGCACTATTCCCTATTGCTGCTTTACTCATCTATGTTTGCAACTCCTGATTGTCGGACTCAGAACATGTACAACATGGTTTCTCTCAAAATCTGCAGATTTCTCTCAGGCAAAATCTCCCCCAATATATAATGACAATAACAATGCTTCAGGTTGAAGTGAAGACAGGACCACAAAGGTTATTATATTGAAGATATGAAAGTATGGGGAACAAAATGCAAGCCACAGATGACAGCAAAAGAAAAGGCAAGTGTATCTCTAACTCCTTCTGTCCTCAGGAATGAATTAGATCACTATATAATGTTATCACTAGAATACAGAAGAGCAATGTTCCTTTAAGTCAATTGATGTGACTTGTGAGATGGGGAAGAGCTGCACTGTTTAAATATAGCATCTCTTGGACATACATGTGAATCCCAGGGTCAGACGCTAATCAGATGCAAAAGCAAATATGTCAGCATTCCTAAACTGGAGGAATGTAGAGTCTGGAGGAAGACTCAGACATGCAATGGACGATGTTCAGGAGTGACGCAAAGGCGAAGGGATGTTGGATCTATAACTAAACTGCTTCGAGGTTCCAAACTGGGATATTCCCTCCAACCCTCTGGCCTCTCTCTGGCTCTTTTCCCTCCCAAAGCCACAGTTTTCTTTTTAAAACACAACCCTCCTCAGGTCACCTCCACCTAAGGACCCATCAGAAACATCCCCTTTGCTTTCATGATAAAGACCAAAATTCTCTACATGATCTTTAATCTCCACGTGGTTTGGCCTGGTGCTTCTTGCCTTCTGAGGCACAGCCTTTCCCTCCTGTGTTTCAGCCATGCTTCCTTCAGCCATGGGGCTCGTGCCTATAATGCTGTCTGCCTCACACATTCACATATTTTATCCACACATCCTTCTCAGTGTGGCTAAATACAGCTTCCTCAAAGTATCTTTAGTCTAGGTCCAGTTCCTCTGTTATTTTTATTTCTTAATTTTTTTTTTTTTTTTTTTTTTTTGGCAGAGGCTCACTCTGTCACCCAGTCTAGAGTACAGTGGCACAATCATGGCTCACTGTAGCCTCAACCTCCTGGGCTCAGGTGATCCTCCCACATCAGCCTCCTGAGTAGCTAGGACTGTGGGTATGCACCACCATGCCCATCTAATATTTTTTGTAGAGGTGAGGTTTTTGTCATGTTGCCCAGGCTCGGTTTGTTATTATTACTACCTTAGTTTGAAAATATACGTTCATAAATGTAGTTGTTTGACTAACCCCTCTTTCGCTCAGACTGTAAGGTCTATTAGTCCTGGGATGGAATCTATTTTAGCTCACTAGTGTGTCACCTGTGTCCCCACATGGAGTCTGGAACATAGTAGAGGCATGGTAAATATCAATTCAATAAATTTTTGAACAAACGAGTAAACGAATGGTCTTGCTTTTCAATCCCATCCTTGCAGCAGCGTGGCTGAGAGTAGAGCTTGCCCTTGAGACAGAGGTGCAGCGGCAGACGCTTGAAAACCCTTCTGGAACTATGAAGGGAATAAAGGAGTAACTGAAGGGGGCTTGAGGCAGCTTCAAGGAGGCTGCACCCCGGGTGGAATATCAGGATGCCTCAATGGCCGTTGCTCTATCCAGCATCCCCGGGTAGGATGGAAACTCTTCTTTGGGAAGGAAGGCAGCACTATTGTGAACAGCTGATTTCCCAAATCTCTGTGGCCACCACAAAACCTCTCCAGGCAAGCAGCTCCCCGAGGCTATTTTTATTGTAAAGCCTTAACAACAGATTCTGAAGAAACTTTGCCTTCAGAATCCTTAGTACAGAAATAGCAATAAAATTGAAGACTTTAGATTTTGAATGGCCCTCTCTGAGTCAATACATTCTTTACCTTACACTTTTTTTTTAAGCAAAGCAGTGACAGCTTTTCATCATCAATTTTCCTTTCTGCGTAAATGAATGACGTTTGCCTTCCTGTTTATAGTGTTTACATAGAAGAACAAACCCCAGGTTTAACAGGTTACAGCTGCCAGGTACGGGAATCCGGGTGGTAACATACACGTCCCTGCGCAGTAGCTCATCTCTCTCCTAGCAACAGGGAAAAGGCAGCGTGAAGCACTGCCCTCAGGACACTGGGGATGGTTGTTTTTACGTTTGTCTTCTTTTCTTCACTAATTTATTTTCCTTTTTACACAGTAATCCTGAGTTCCTGATCTTGCAATTGAGGAATCACCATATTTGCACAGTTTGCACTCTATAGGCTCAGCAAGCACGTTTTCCCCATTGCATCAATTTTTCCACAATTTCATGTAACAATGAGCATTCCAGTTACTTCACATGGCACACGATCATCAATCAAGCCATTATTAAAAGACAATCACCTCATAAACCAAATAATCCAGCCTGGCTGGGCCAAGTTTCTATCTTTTTCCATCTATATCGCAGAACAACTAATCTACCTGGTTGGATTTGCATTATCATCAGAATAAGAGAAGAATAAATTCTAAGCTTTAAAAATATCCCACAGTTTTAATTAAGGCAGAAATAGCTGCATAAATTCCAAACCAGAGCAAGGAAAATGATTTTAGGTCAGACTTGTAACTCTTAATTTGCCCCAATTTGTATTAATATGATTTGAAATAACTAAATCAGTAAAAAGCAGCTTTTAAGAAGTTTCTTGCCTTAAAAATAAAATATTACTCTTTTACACCCCAGAAACCCACATCCACATGGGTGAAATCTGAAAATGGAAGCAAGTTAGCAACGTTCCCAAATGGTAACAGAAATTTATGCCATAAAGTGACCCAAGAGCACTAAAGCAGAAGTCCACAGGTCAGTAGGGGAGGCATGAGAGAAATGATCACAGCTGGGCACAGTGGCTCACACCTGTAATCCTGTAATCTCAGAACTTTGGGAGGCCAAGGCAGGTGGATCACCTGAAGTCAGGAGTTCGAGACCAGCCTGGCTAACTTAGTGAAACCCTCTTTCTACTAAAAAATACAAAAAATCAGCTGGGCATGGTGGTGCGTGCCTATAGCGCCTGTAATCCCAGCTACTTGGCAGGCTGAGGAAGGAGAATCACTTGAATCCAGGAGGTGGAGGTTGCAGTGAGCTGTGATTGTGCCATTGCACTCCAGCTTGGGCAACAAGAGTGAAACTCTGTCTCAAAAAAAAAGAGAAATGGAGGGAGGGCAGAAGGAAGGAAGGGAGGAAGGAAGAGAGGAAGAAAGGAAGGAAGGGATCAAATAAAAAGACAAAAGTCAAAAATAATATTGTCTTCCATTCCCATGAAAATAAAATTTACTTTCACTCTGTTATTTGGCCCCATGATCAGTCTGTCTAACTATCTAGTATTTTCTTCTCTTTTTGGAACTAACAGACAGGCTGATCACTAGGTACAGTAATTGAAGAGATAATTTGAAGACCGCTTTCAAACCTTAGAGCCAATTATACAATGACCTTTATATAGGAAGAAAACAGCAGAGGGAAAACATCCAATGGGAAATGAAATAACAAAGTGAATGTGGGTTGTAAATTGTGAAATTCTATGTAAGAAGTGGAGCATCGTTATTTAGAAGGAAAAAAAAGTAGGTTAAGGGTATTTTAAGAAAGAACTTGATTATAGTAACAGAATTCTCTCATCTTTTATCCTGAAAATAGAGAAGAAGCTCACACTGGGAAGAATCTATTCTTCCTCCAACATCAAATTTTTTCCAAATATAGGTTCACTAATTCATTTGGAAGTTATATATTTAATGCTCTGATTACATAATTCTTGGAGCTGGTGAGGATTTCAAAATATGTGTTCTAGGTACATGTAATAAACATGCTGCTGAATAATAATAGTATAATATCCACAGATAAAACCCCATTTTTCAAAGATACCATAATAAAATGTGCACATAAGCAGTGATTTTGAAAAATACACAAACAAATGGCTATATAAGCCTCACAATCACTGCACTGATTTGATTTACAAACTGCTATGCAAGCAAGTTGGAAACATCTCTGGAACAGATGGGCCTTTTCATCAAAGATCCTCCTTCAGTGGTAAAACTGGGGTTAAAACATTAGTGCTATTCAGCAAAAGAAACAGTCATTAGAGTGAATCAGCAACAAACAGAATGGGGAAAAATTTTTGCAATCTACCCATCTGACAAAGAACTAATATCCAGAATCTACAAAGAACTAAAACAAATTTACAAGAAAAAAACAAATAAGCCCATTCAAAAATGGGCAAAGGATATGAACAGACACTTTACAAGAGAAGACATACATGAGGCCAACAAACATATGAAAAAATGCTCATCATCACTGGTCATTAGAGAAATGCAAATCAAAACCACATTGAGATACCATCTCACACCAGTTAGAATGGCAATCATTAAAAAATCTGGAGACAACAGATGCTGGAGAGGATGTGGAGAAATAGGAACACTTTTACACTGTTGGTGGGAGTGTAAACTAGTTCAACCATTGTGGAAGACAGTGTGGCAACTCCTCAAGGATCTAGAAATAGAAATTCCATTTGACCTAGCAATCCCATTACTGGGTATATATCCAAAGGATTATAAATCATTCTACTATAAGGACACATGCACACGAATGTTCATTGCAGCACTGTTTACAATAGCAAAGACCTGGAACCAACCCAAATGTCCATCGATGATAGACTGGACAGGGAAAATGTGGCACATATACACCATGGAATACTATGCAGCCAACAAAAACGATGAGTTCGTGTCCTTTGTAGGGACATGGATGAACCTGGAAACCATCATTCTCAGCAAACTGACACAAGAACAGAAAATCAAACTCTGCATGTTCTCACTCATAGGCTGTCAGGGCCAGCACGTTTGCCGGGGACTCTTGGCCAACAAGAGGGTCCCTATACCTGGAAGAGACAGTGCGCGGAAGAGAAGAAAGACAGAAAGACAGGGTCTGGAGGACTGAATAAGCAATGCCTAAACAGCAATTTTATTTGTGCATAGGGTCCCAATATATACCTTGAGCTTTCAGTAGCTGACGTCAACTCACATTGTTACTTCTATACAACAAAGGGGAACAGAAAGTTGCAACACTGCAAATCTGGGGGAGGAGATGAGAAACTAGTAACAGAAAAGGTACATAGTGAAGGGCCATAAAAGTCAGCAGGTGATTTTTCTTTATCTATTGTGTAAGGATTTACATTTAGAAAGGTAACATTCTTTAGAGGTCAGGCAAGATCATCGATCTTAAAGGCAACAATCTCCAATGTCATATGAATGGTCACAGGGCTTAAGTAATGTTTGGTAAACAGAGTCATAAAACTAGCCCAGAACAGGAACCAAGGAAAAACACAATGTGTAGTAAGACCACACAGCCATCACTGGGCCATTATGTTAGAGTCAGAGAGTCTGAAATAAATTCTACAGAATCATCCTTTAGTTTCTGCTTTCCCATAGCTCGACTGCCTCCAGGAGGGGGAAATGTGTCTGGGCTCAAGCTCACATTATGGAGGAGGCACGGTCAGGGGGCCTCTACGCTGGAGCGTTCCCCACAATAGACAGTGTTGAACAATGAGAACACATGGCCACAGGGAGGGGAGCATCACACACTGGGGTCTGTCGGGGGGAAATAGGGGAGGGACAGCAGGGGTGGGGAGTTGGGGAGAGATAGCATGGAGAGAAATGCCAGGTATAGGTGATGGGGAGGAAGGCAGCAAATCACACTGCCATGTGTGTACCTATGCAACAGTCTTGCATGTTCTTCACATGTAGCCCAAAACCTAAAATGCAATAAAATAATAATAATAATAAAAGAAAAAGAAAAAAAAATTAGTGCTACTAATTGTTTCCCCTTGTTTGACATTCTAACCTATTATAACCCATAAATCATTCTTGCAGAAACTGAACCTTGCGAGTTTCCTAGACCTCGTCAATAAGAACATCATTAACTGGCTCATGTTTTGGCACATTTTAGCAGCCTAAAAATGCTGGGCATATTCCTAAAGGAAATGCAAGTCTCCAGAGGTCCAGTAAACAACACGAGGGGGTAATACAGTTATAAAAATGGATTCCTCATTTACAGAAGAAATGAGGAAAAGTAAAGAAAGAAGTGAGAAAAGGAAACCAAGAAAAGGCAAAGGAACAAAAAGTGATTGCAAAAGAAATGACAGAGTATAGACGCATTATATTCTCTCCTCTTGCTTCTTCTTTCAGAGTGAAATTTAGAAAATAACCAAATCAACATATCTTAAAAGTGAAATCTCACTTCATCTGATTTTTAATGAGTAGTCAAGGTGCAATATATTATAGAATTATTCTGTAGATACATATTACAGAATGATTTTGTAATATTAATTATGCATTTGCTATTAATCTTAAATTTTAAAGTTATCTTACATATGACATCTAGAATATTTCTAGTAAGATTCTAATGGAAGAAAGAGGGGTAAGCAAAAGAACAGAAGGTATTTCCAGCTTCACAATTTTATAAAACATTGTCAGAGTTCCAGTATTAGCAGAAATCCCTTCACTTTCTGAAATAAAAGTATTTGATGTCTTCACAAAAGAAAGCTAGAAACTTTTTACAAATAGCCCATACACAGTGGTGTGCTGGTAAATGTTTCACACTCAGTTCTAATTTGTAGCATTGTCTATTTCCATGGTGTAAATACTGTCACCCTGGCCAATCTGAAGCTATCAATATGTGGTCACTTGGCTCACAAATTTCCTGAAAATTCAAACAGCTCTCATAAGCCAGTAAAAGCCGAATCCAACCTACTACTGCATGTGGAGAACAATTATTTGGGATAGATGGCTTCTGGTTTCTCCAAAGATTCTCCAAAAGGGGAAACTGAGGTCTAAAAATCTGAAGAATTTTGAAACACATTATAAGAAATATAATGAGGCTATAAGCCAGGCACAGTGGGCACAGTGGCTCATGCCTATAATCCCAGTGCTTTGGGAGGCCAAGGCGGGCAGATCACCTGAGGTCAGAGTTTGAGACCAGCCTGGCCAACATGGTGAAACCCAGTCTCTACTTAAAAAAAAAAAAAAAAAATTGTAAAAGATTAGCTGGGCATACTGGTGCACACCTGTAGTCCCAGTTACTCAAGGGGCTGAGGCAAGAGAATTGCTTGAACCTGGGAGGTGGAGGTTGCAATGTGCCGAGATCACACCACTGCACTCCAGGCTGTACAGCAGAACAAGACTCCGTCTCAAAAAAAAAAAAAAGAAAGAAAATAACAAAATTAGCCTCTAACCTGTTACTTTTCTTTTTGTTTCATTTCATGCTAAGATAATTAAAAGAAGCTTTTATTTTGTGGGGGCTTTTTTACCTTGTATTAATATAGAGCTGCTTCCAAAGCACTGCATCATTATCAATTCAACTTAGGGGGAAGGAAAAATAAGGAGGCCGAGGAACATTGTTTTGCCTGAATCAGTTATCCTAGAAGTTACTGACCACAAGATTAGATCACCCTTTGCCCTAAATATTAGCCATAATAAATCAATGAAGAAAATTTACTTTAACCTATTATATAATTTTTCTAAAACATTTGCCAGCAGTAATATCAGATATTCAAAATTCCTTCTGCTCTATCATCCTGTCCTACAAGACTATCTTCACAATAAAAAAGACAATATAATCTGTGTTCCTAGTCATAGAAATTCATCATTCAAAATTCACAGAAATAAATTAGTTATTTAAAATTAGTAACATAAAACACCTTATTAGAAGCAGCAGCAGCAGCTACCTATGAAAGCCTACAGAATCAGAAAAACCTTTGACTTGTGGCCAGGCACGGAGGATCATGTCTGTAATCCCAGCACTTTGGGAGGCCAAGGTGGATCACATGAGGTCAGGAGCTCAAGACCAGCCTGGCCAACATGGCGAAACCCCATCTCTACTAAAAATACAAAAAATAGCTGGGCGTGGTAGCGGGTGCCTGTAATCCCAGCTACTCCAGAGGCTGAGGCAGGAGAATTGCTTGAACCCAGGAGGCAGAGGTTGCAGTGAACCCAGATCATGCCACTGTACCTCCAACCTGGGCAATGGAGCAAGACTCCATCTTAAAAAATAAAAGAAATAAAAGAAAAAGAAAAACCTTTGACTTGTTTAAGAACATTAAGTCACCACAGAGAAGTTTTAATATAGAAATCAAATAAGGCAGAGATTGTTTTAATGATTTAGTTTCATGATTTGAAATCTTTCTGTAGATATTCATCACCAAAAAGACCAGTAATTTTTTTTTTTTTTTTAAAGATGGGGTTTCACCATGATGACCAGGCTGGTTTTGAACTCCTGGCCTCAGGTGATCCACCTACCTCAGCCTTCCAAAGTGCTAGGATTACAGGCATGAGCCACCGTGCCCGGCAAAAAGACCAGTAATTTTTTTTAATGCTATAATAGTTATTGGCTACATCAAATGCTTATCAAAATGCCTTTGTGGACTGACTTAATGAAGAGAGTTTTGGACCTTAAAGCATCTTTTAGAATGATTAGCTTCTACTTATCTTAGATAACTCTCTTAGAAGATTCTGCTGTTTTTCACTAATATTCTTATCAAATAAAATAAGATAAATTGGAAAGATAAATTTGTCTAAGAAGTTAAGCACAAAACAGAGGTACATGAAGCGACACTAAAAGCAATGGAAAGAAAACATGAATGCACCTGACTTATGGCAGTGACTATGATTTGAGTGAATCAATTTTGCTGATTCTCCCATTAACATATTTTATTGTGATTTTTATATCTATTTTGGAAAATAATTTCCATGAGGAGTTCATTTCATAGGTTGAGAAGAAAAGTTAGGGGGCAGCATCAAGTTTCCAAAGGTCGAAAGTTCTCCAACTTTTCCAAGGTAGGTTGTGAGGAAGGATTTGGTTTATTCTACAAAACTCCAGAGGAAAAATCTACAGTCGGTAACTAGAAGGTACGGAACAAGTGCACAGCTGAAGAACAAATTTTCCTTCACTTACAGCTATTGAAAGATAGAATGCTTGTTGTGAAGTCATTAATTCCCATAGAAGCAGAAAGGTATCTAAAAGACAAGCTGTGGAGCCTGGACTGGATAATCTCTTAAACAGCTCCTGATTCTAGAGAAGCAGGACTGTATATTTTGCCTGACAAACTACTGGTATTCAAGTTTCTAAAACTGTCCTATACAAATCATAGTTGTCAATAAATGTCAATGACAATTCTGATAGTTCTCTAGAACAAAAGGAAAACTGTAGATCATCATAGTGAACTAAGATGGGGTTATAAAAATCAATGGAAAAACACCAGCCCATTTCCTCAGTCATTGCTCTTTATGCCCATGAATGAACAGCTCATCCTTTCAAACAGATGATGACTGAAAGTAATGTCATCAGAACCTGTGTGGGTGGAGAATGTCAAACACTTCTAGCGGACACAGATAAATGAAGGAGAAAAGCGTCAGTTTACTCATCTGCAGATATAAAGATAGCGTTAACTACCTAAAACAAAATCAAGAATATAAAAACTTACTTGAACAATCTTTTACCAGAGGATCTTTGGAACATTTTTTTTTATTCTCTCGAAAGGAAAATAACTCAAAAGTCAAGTTAATTTGTCAAAACATCTTCAGGATGTTATTTTTTTTCAACATCATCACGAAAGACTTTTGATGTTGAACAGGCACTAGTTTCAGAAGGAATAGGCCACACAGTAGAATCCTTTGAAGGAGAATAAAGGCACAAATGGAGCTTTCTGAGTCATTCTGCATGCCCGCGCCTGTGAAGAAACCAGAAGCCATCTATCCCAAATAATTGCTCTCCATATGCAGTGGTGGGATGGGCAGGCTTGTAATGCCTTATGAGAGCCTTTTTTAATTTTCAGGAAATTTGTGAGCCAAGTGACCTCATATTGGTAGCTTCAAATTGGCCAGGGTGGGAGTATTTATACCATGGAAATAGCCAGTGCTACAAACCAGAGCTGATTGTAAAACATTTACCAGCACACCACTGTGTATGGGGTATTTGTAAGAGATTTCTAGCTTACTTTTGTGAAGGCATAAATTACTTGCATTTCAAAAAATAAGGACATTTTGTTAATATTGAAATGCTGACATTATTTTTTATAAACTTGTGAAGCTGGAAATACCTTCTTTTCCTTTGCTCACCTCTCTTTCTTTACTTAGGATCTTACCAGGAAAGCCAGTATCTAGACAGTGATGAGTCTCTTGTGAAAGGACTGGGCTACTCTGGGTCTCCCTCCAGGAGATCATTCCACAAGAAGGCATTCATGAAGTATCTCCTTTTGTTCAAAATTTGTAAAGAAAATTGAGGCTGGCTGTGGTGGCTTCTGCCTGTAATCCCAGTACTTTGGGAAACCAAGGTGGGAAGGCCACTTGAGCCTAGGAGTTTGAGACCAACTTGGGAAACATGGTGAAACTTGGTCTCTACAAAATTTTTAAAAATTAGCTGGGCAGGGTGGTGCACGCCTGTGGTCCCAGCTATTCGGCAGCCTGAAGTGGGAGGATCGCTTGAGCCTGGGACGTTGAGACTACTACAGTCAGCCGTGATCATGCCACTGCACTCAGCCTGAGTGACAGAATGAGGCCCTGTCAAGAAAGAAGAGTAATAAAAGAAAGAAGAGAAAGAGAGAAAGAATGAAAAGAAAGAAGCAAGGAAGGAAGGAAGGAAAGAAGGAAGGAAGGAAGAGGGAGGGAGGGAGGGAAGGAAAGAAGAAAAAAAGAAAGAGGGAGGGAGGGAGGGAGGGAAGGACAGAGAGAGAAAGAGAGAGGAAGGAAGGAAGGAAAGAAAGAAGGAAGGAAGGGAGAGAGGGAGGGAGGGAGGGGAAGGAAAGAAATTGCGGTGACTTAAAGCAGTCTAGGTCAGAATCTTGTGGAACTTCTTAAAGATACAGCTTTCTCAGTCCTATGGGGCCTGAGCAGCTGTATTCTCAGGGTCTAGAGGTGATTCTGATGCCAGGGCAGGATTGAGAAGAAATGATTTGGGAAGAAGACTGAGAAAAGTCTAGCAATTGGAAGGGATGCAGTGATGCCAGCAGACTGGTGGGAATTTCAACAGCTGAGGGCCATGGAGGTACTAGCTCAATGGGGTGATGGTTCTTAACAATTTGTGGGTCATGGCCTTTTTTGAAAATTCAGTGTAAACAAACTATGAATGATCTTCCCCTACATTTGCAAAAAAAAAAATCACAAAAATGTACAAAGATTTTACAAATTTAAGGAACCTTATTCTAGACATTTGTAAGTCAGAATCAGAAAAAGGAAATAAGAGCCGCAATAAATATCAGCATATGCCTATACACAGGTTCATTTTCTTTTTTATTGGTCTATCATAGTTGTACACAGGTACATAATTATACATACATGTGATATTTTGATACATGTATACAATATGCAATGATCAAATGTGGGTAATTAGGAAATCCATCACCTCAAACATTTATCTTTTCTTTGTACTGGAAACATTGCAATTCTTCTCTTCTAGCTATTTTGAATTGCGCAATCATTAACAATTTACCTATGGTAGTGTTGAATTCTAAAACATTTTTCTTCTAGCTAACTGTGCCCGTTAACTAACTTCTCATTCCCACCTTCCCTTCCCAACCTCTGGTATCCATCATTCTGCTCTCTCCTTCCAGTTTAGCTCCTACATACATGTGAGAACATGCCTATTTGTCTCTCTGGGCCTACACAGGTTTGTTTTCTGATCACAAACACGAGACTTTTATATGTCCTTCCTTACTTCAGGAGGACCAAACTGGAATGGTGGCAATATAGTATTATTTAAAAAAAAAAAAAAAAAAAAAAAAACGAGAGTTTGGGGGCGGTATGTGGCTTAGGTGAGACAAACTTGGTTTGATTTCAGAATTAACATTATATATTTAACCTTGAACAAATAATCCCTAGTCTTGGTTTTCTTTTCTGTAAAGTGTCTTATTAAAACCTCTTCTGTTGAGTTGTTGAGAGGATTATATGTGAAATACATAAATGAGACATTTTGCATCATGCCCGACTAGTGGGTAGCTAATCAATGGAAATCATATTGCCCATTATTGTTACCCACACTGGTGACAATAATGTAGGTGATCTTCCCTATTGGAGACTTAGAAACTTCCAACAGGAATATTAGGAGCCCCTGGGATTGTTAAAAAAGCAACAGAACCTAAATAGGTTTGGAAAATTAAGCAATTCCTCCAGGAATACAGACAATAATACCGGCCTGATTCAAACCTGTCTCCTCTGGCAGGGCTCCTCAAACTTGGGTGTCATGTGAAGCAACTGGAGATCCTATTAAAATGCAGATTCCAACTGAGCAGATCTGGAATGGGGCCTGAGAGCCTGTAGCTCTAAGAAGCTCCCCTGGGGTGCCATGCAGCTGGTCAGTGGACCACGCTATGCTGCAGGCCTAGGAACCACTCTTTGAGTGGAGAAAGGCCATTTGGAACCTCCAAAATCAAGAGTAGGGGAAAGAAAGAGAGTGCAAATGACTTTTAAAATAGTTAAAACAACAACAAAAACTTGAGTGCTTTTTCTTACCCCAAGCTACTTGAGTGCCTACCCATTCAAAGGCATACAGCATAATTTTCAAGGCTGCTATGTGGCTTCAGCTCTAAGATTCATTGTAAGTGCTTAACTGTACAATCAAAAAGTATCTACTCGGGTGGGCACGGTGGCTCATGCCTATAATCCCAGTACTTTGGGGGGCCGAGGCAGGCGGATAATGACGTCAAGAGATCGAGACCGTCCTGGTCAACATGGTGAAATCTCGTCTCTACTAAAAAACACAAAAATTAGCTGGACGTGGTGGCACACGCCTGTAGTCTCGGCTGCTCAGGAGGCTGAGGCAGAAGAATTGCTTCAACCCAGGAAGCAGAGATTGCAGTGAGCCGAGATTGCGCCACTGCACTCCAGACTGGCGCCTGGTGACAGAGCAAGATTCGGTCTTTAAAAAAAAAGTATGTGCTCTGTGTATTAAATCTGACGTTAAATGCAGGAAGATGGTGGAATACTGTCAGACATGAATTAATCCTATGATACTCCAGAACTGTTCAGATGACAGGAAAGTGTATTGCTTGGCCCAGTTTTAAATTCAATATTTAAATTTTAATTATACATTAAATAATTATGCATGGTTTTACATTTTTAATGTACTTGTGAATAAATTATGAGTAATCACGGATCTTATACGATATGCACTATCACATTTTGTTTATGGTTCTCTCACTAAAGTACTTTTAAGATTTTTACTGATTGCAACTATTCTAATTTTACCTCTCACTCAATCTCATCCATCTTCACTACTCTTCTTGATTTATTTCTTCAGAGACTGAGATAGGACCTTTATATAACTTTTCTTCCCAATGAAGAAGAGTAATAAAATGAAAGACAAAATCACATATAAGATGAAGTAGATAATTAAACAGATACACACTAGCCCCTCCAAAATCTTGACATTTCTGATTTTATAACAGTTTTGGTTCGTATTAGTATTTCACCTGTCCCTTCCCTTAAGAATTTTTTAATGTTAATTTAAGTATTCTACAAACATTTGAAAGTAAAAATAATATTAAGATTTTTACTAAAGAAAATATAAAACATCTGATTTAAATGAAGATATAAAGACAGTTACTAAATGTTAATGAATCATCTTTAATTTCATGTGTGTCCCAAGAAAACATTATCTACAATTTCAAAATGCCAACTTAAATGTTATACTGAACTTCATTCTTTTTGCGAATAAGTTCATGGTTCTTTTAAAGCTATTTAAGATTCTCTATTCAGGTGGTTTGAGGTATCTTGTCAAAAGCAATCTTATTAAAATATTTCTTTGTGAACAAAATAAACAGCTGACTGTTTTCAAGTACTGATAAAAATCATCATGTATATCAAAAAATTACCATTTAAAATGATTTTCTAACTGCTTAACAGCTCAGAAAAAGATAAATAAATGTGCCCCAAACCCAG
Source organism: Plecturocebus donacophilus (assembly GCA_004027715.1). Classification (NCBI taxonomy): domain Eukaryota; kingdom Metazoa; phylum Chordata; class Mammalia; order Primates; family Pitheciidae; genus Plecturocebus; species Plecturocebus donacophilus. Next base: position 29,327 of record PVKP010016826.1, read on the forward strand.
AAAAAAAGAAAACAATTTCTTTTCTGGGAAGATAATTAAATAACAAAAAATTACCAGAAAAATTTTACATGAAATTGCATGAAACCCAAACAAACAAAAACCTAAACAGCTCTGTCAACAGATAAATACATTCATCACATATCTCAGTGTTGAGGGTAGGAAATATTGTAATTTTCTTTACAGATCTATTACTCTCTTCTCAACACTCACCAACCACATTTCTGCCTTCACACTCACCTCTCTTATCTATATATTGCTCATCTCCCCAACATCCAAGTTCAGAAAAGACACAGCCCTAGAGCAACAAGGACAGTGGTGAAACTTAATAGGAGTCACAAAAAATTAGGTCTCTCCTAAAATAAACCCATATTCATGAAAGCAAATGACAGTTAAATATTTTTGGTGTCACCCGTGAACATTATTGTGTCACAAGCACATCAGAATTTAAATGTTTATTAACCTTGATTTGATCTTGTCATTCTTTAAACTCATGGTATAAATGTAGGCATTATCATTATGACATTGGTAATAATAGGCTAATCACATCAAAAGTAAACTATCTTATTAGACCTAGAATCTGAGGATTGGTCTTAATAATAATGGCCTGCACGTATTTTGGGCTTACCCTGTGGCGGGAACTTTTCCAAGGGCTTTCTGTGTATTAATTCATTTAATACACACTCATGTACACACACATGCACACTAAGAAGTAGGAACTATTTTCATCTACGTTTTACAGATGAGAAAATCAAGGGCACTGGGAGTTTAAATATCTTCCCCTATACCACAGAGCTTACTCACAGCAGGACTGGAACTCAGCAACCCATGATGTGGCACCACAACCAAAGAGCATCACTACTCTCTGACTCCATCTCCCTAATCAAGTTTCAGGTGCTTACCTCTTCCTTGCTGGCCTTCCCTGACTGTCCACATTCTAGCTTATGAATATGCAATAATTCACTGGACAGCAGACTGACAATCAAAAATGACTCAGTAAGGCAGCCCATTGATATGCGTGTGGTAGAGAGCAGCAGTCAGTTAGGACTGGTAACAATGCACTCAGTGATAAAGGAAGGATTTTTGTTTTTCTTTATTCTTTATTATCTCTTTCCAAAACCAAAATCAGCAGTGGTTGTACACGCTAGGGACCTCCTTCTTATGGCTCCTTTGTCCAGAGAGAAGTAGGGCATTTCCTGCTCCCCTTTAGGGGCCACAAAGACCATGCAGCCATGGTAGGAACTAGAAGAAAAAGCAAAACCTTTCTCAGCAGCTGGGCCAGGGGCTGAATCCTGGCTCCACCACTTGACCACCAATCTGAGCCTCAATTCTCCATAGGCAACTGAAGACATTGTTTTTGAATGTTCTTGTGAGAATTATAAATATGTAAATTCCTGCTATACTTGGTACATAGTAAGGGTCAATAAGTGGTAACCATTACTATAATTAATATCAAAAGTAATTAGCCTAGGCCTACACAGGGTCAGGAACATCAAAACATAGGCACTAGGTGATGGACAATTTTCAGATCCATTATAATCTTATGGGATTTCAGTCATATGTGGGTTTAATCATTGACCAAAACGTCAATATATGGCGTACGGCTATATATTCATTTTATGAAATATATGTATGTATATACTCATGTATACATATACACAGGATGGTATTGTCTTTTTAGAATGTTCAATAGGAGAGAGGTAAAAATTATTGTATATTTATAAAAGAAATTATTACCCACTATTATAAAGAATAAGATCTAAACGTGTTGACCTGTAGAGGGGTAGAGAGAGGAAAGGAGATTATTAACTTTTCAAAAATAAAACTTCAGATCATTTTATTTGTCGCAATAAACATCCTTGTGTATATGTATGTGTGAATATATACATATATTTCACAAAACGAATATATACCATCATACGCCATATAATGACATTTTGATCAATGATTAACCCCATGTATGACTGCAATCCAATAAGATTTTAATGGATCTGAAAATTTTCCATTGCCTAGTGCCTATGTTTTGATATTCCTGACTCTGTGTAGGCCTAGGCTAATGTGTGTGTTTATGTTCTTGTTTTTTTAAAAAAAAGTTTAAAAAGTAGAAAAACATAAAAATTTTTAAAATACAAAAAGGCTTACAGAATAGCATATAAGAGAAAGAAAGGATTTTTGTACAGCTATTAAATGGTTCTGTGTTTTAAGCTGTGTTATTACAAAAGAGTCAAAAAGTTGTTGTTGTTTTTTTAATTTTAAGTTTATAATGTAAAAAGAGTGAATCTAAACTAAGGTTAATTTGTTACTGAAGAAATAAAAATCTCTGTCACCCTGGCTGGAGTGTGGTGGCACAATCTCGGCTCACTGCAACCTCCACTTCCCAGGTTCAAGCAATTTTCCTGCCTCAGCCTCCCAAATAGCTAGGATTACAGGCACAGGCCACCATGCCTGGATAATTTTTGTATTTTTAGTAGAGATGGGGTTTCACCGTGTTGGCCAGGCTGGTCTCAAACTCCTGACCTCAGGTGATCTGCTGACCTCTGCCTCCCAAAGTACTGGGATTACAGGCACAAGTCACCACTCCTGGCCATAAAAATATTTCTTAATAAACTTTGTGTAGCCCAAGTATAGAGTGTTAATAAACCTTACAGTATTACATGGTCATGTCCTAGGCCATCACATTCATTCAGCACTCACTGACTCACCCAGAGCAACTTTCGGTCCTGTAGTCCCATTCATGGTAAGTGCCCTATACAGGTATATTTTTATTGAACATTTTCTATATTGAGATATACAAATCCTTACCAATGTGTTACCGTGTTCAATACAGTAACATACCATACAGGTTTGTAGCCTAGGAGCAACAAGCTATACCATATAACCTACGTGTATAGTAGGCTCTACCATTCTCTTTGATGTTCATTCAATGGCCAAATCATCTAACAACTAATTTCTCAAAACATATCTCCATTGTTAAGTGTTGTATAATTTGTTTATCAATATATACTTGCGCTTTCATTTCAGTAGGTAAGATTTCTAACAGCAGTGTTGTTGATTTGAGGAGGATATGCATTTTATATTTCAATAGCTTCTCCCAAAAGAATTGTGGCAATTCACACACCCCTTAGTAACGTGTGAAAGGGTTTGTTTGTTCATTCTAAGGCCAGCAATAAAGATTATTATTTTTTCCAAACTAATGAGTAGAAAATAACTCTAGCCAGGCACGGTGACTCATGCCTGTAATCTCAGCACTTTGGGAGGCCAAGGCAGGTGGATTGCTTGAGCTCAGGAGCTCCAGACCAGCCTAGGCAACATGGCAAAACCTCATCTCTACAAAAAATATAAAAATTAGCCACGTGTGGTGGCAAGTGCCTATAGTCCCAGCTACCTGGGAGGCTGAGGGGAGAATCTCCTGAGCCCACAGTGGCAAGGCTGCAGTTAAGTCGTGATCATGCCACTGCACTCCAGCCTGGGTGACAGAGCAAGCTGCTGTTTCAAAACAAACAAACAAAACAAAACATAACTTCTAATTTGTATTTCTTTTATTTAAAAAGTTAAACATTTTCTCATACATTTTTTGGCCATCTGCATTCCATCCAATGTATCTTGCCAATCTTATGCTTTCCTTATTGTTTTTATCTTTCTAATGCTTTATTAAGTCTCGTTACATAAGTACATTACACTTTTGTTTATAATGCAGTATTGAAATGTTTTTTCAAAGCTTTTATTTCTTACTTTGTGTTGTGCATTTTTCCACACAGAAATTTATAATTTTGTTAGTGAAAACTATCCAACTCTTTTCTTAAATAGCTTGTGGATTTTTCCTGTTTTTAAAGGAAAGCTAAATATAATCAAAATTTTTCTTCTATTATTTTATATTCTGATTTTTACGTTTCAGTATTTATTCCACCTCAGATGTGTATTTTATACATACATGGTATGAAGTTGTGAATTCATTTAATCTTTTTCTAGCTAGAAGCCCTCTGAATTTAAATTCTACCTTGATTATAAATTAGGTTTCCATCTATACTTTAATCTATTGCTGGACCTTATTCTATTATAATAGATGCTTTTTTCCCGACTTTATATCAAGCTGTTTTGCTAAAAGAATCTTAGACTCATGTGTTAATAGCCAGTAGAACTAGCACTCCAAAATAAGTCTCTTTGCTAAATATATTTCTAGAATTCTAATACATTTATTATTTCAAATGAACCTGAAAATAGTTTTTTGTTTAGAAAACCATAAAATTCTGGTTGGAATTTTATTAAATCTAATTTTAATTTTAGAAAAACTGTTATTTTGATGATGTTGCATCTTCCTATGAATTCAATTTGTATTTATTCAAGTCCTGTCAACAAGTACATCTTTCTTCACGTGGGAGTTTCACCTTTTTGTTAATTCTATTTCTGGCTATACAATTGTGAAATGGACATTTTTCTACTTCTGAAAAGTAGAAAAGTTTTCTACAAGTTATATAACTTGTTATTGCATTATTTTTAAAAGCTGTTAACGTTCTTTGTTGTTTCCTTCATTTTTTCAAATCCAACCAAAATACCAAAACCAGCCAAAAGAAGGTAGTACTTCCTTAACAAATCCAGGAGCTGGTTTTTCAAAAAGATGAACAAAACAGACCACTAGCCAGACAAATAAAAAAGAAAAGAGAGAAGAATAGATGCAATAAAAAATGATAAAAGGGATCTCACCACCGATTCCACAGAAATAAAAACTACCATCAGAGATTACTACAAACAACTCTATGCACATAAACCAGTAAATCTGGAAGAAATGGATAAATTCCTGGACACTTACACCTTCCCAAGACTAAACCAAGAAGTTGAATCCCTTAATGGACCAATAACAAGGCCTGAAGTTGAGGCAGCAATTAATAGCCTACCAACCAAAAAAAGTCCAAGTCCAGATGAGTTTACAGCCGAATTCTACCAGATGTACAAAGAGGAGCTGGTACCTTTCCTTCTGAAACTATTCCAAGCAATCCAAAACGAGGGAATCCTCCTCAAATCATTTTATGAGACCAATATCATCCTAATACCAAAACCTGGCAGAGATACAACTAAAACAGAAAACTTCAGGCCAATATCCATGATAAACATTGATACAAAAATCTTCAATAAAGTACTGACAAACCAAAAGCAACAGCACATCACAAAGCTTATCCATCATGATCAAGGAAGGCTTCATCCCTGGAGTGCAAGGCTGGTTCAACATACACAAATCTATAAACATAAACTATCACATAAACAGAACCAAAGACAAAAACCACATGATCATCTCAATAGATGCAGAGAAGACCTTTGACAAAATTCAACAGTCTTTTATGCTAAAACCTCTCAATAAACTAAGTATCGATAGAAAGTATCTCAAAATAATAAAAGCTATTTATGACAAACCCACACCCAATATCACACTGAATGGGCAAAAACTAGAAGCATTCCCTTTGAAAACTGGCACTAGACAAGGATGCCCTCTCTCACCACTCCTATTCAATATAGTATTGGAAGTTCTAGCCAGAGTAATCAGGCAAGAAAAAGAAATAAAAGGTATTCAGTTAGGAAAAGAGAAAGTCAAATTGTCTCTATTTGCAGATGACATGATTGTATATTTAGAAGACCCCATCGTTTCAGACCAAAATCTCCTTAAGCTGATAAGCAACTTCAGCAAAGTCTCAGGATACAATATCAATGTGCGGAAATCATAAGCATTCCTATACACTAATAACAGACTTAAAGAGAGGCAAATCATGAGTGAACTCCCATTCACAATTGCTACAAAGAGAATAAAATACCTAGGAATAAAACTAACAAAGGATATGAAGGACCTCTTCAAGGAGAACTACAAACCACTGCTCAAGGCAATAAGAGAGGACACAAACAGATGGAAAAACATTCCATGCTCATGATTAGTAAGAATCAATATCATGAAAATGGCCATACCCAAAGTAATTTATAGATTCAATGCTATCCCCATCAAGCTACCAATGACCTTCTTCACAGAACTGGAAAAAAAACAGCTTAAACTTCATATGGAACCAAAAGAGAGCCCACATAGCCAAGACAATTCTAAGCAAAAAGAACCAAGCTGGAGGCATCACACTACCTGACTTCAAATTATACTACAAGGCTACAGTAATCAAAACAGCATGGTACTGGTACCAAAACAGAGATATAGACCAATGGAACAGAATAGAGGCCTCAGACGTAATGCCACACATCTATAAGCATCTGATCTTTGAAAAACCTGACAAAAACAAGCAATAGGGAAAGGATTCCATGTTTAATAAATGGTGTTGGAAAAACTGGCTAGCTATGTGCAGAAAGCTGAAATTGGATCCCTTCCTTACACCTTACACTAAAACTAACTCCAGATGGATTAAGGATTTAATCATAAGACCTAACACCATAAAACCCTAGATGAAAATCTCAGCAAAACCATTCAGGACATAGGCATAGGCAAGGACTTCATGACTAAAACACCAAAAGCAATGGCAACAAAAGCCAAAATAGACAAATGAGATCTAATTAAACTTAAAGAGTTTCTGCACAGCAAAAGAAACAATCATTAGAGTAAACTGGCAACCAACAGAATGAGAAAAAAATCTTTGCAACCTACCCATCTGACAAAGGGCTAATATCCAGAATCTACAAAGAACTAAAGCAGATATACAAGAAAAAAACAAACCCATCCAAAAGTGGGTGAAAGATATGAACAGACACTTTTCAAAAGAAGACATTTATGCAGCCAACAAACATATGAAAAAATGCTCATCATCACTGGTCATTAGAGAAATGCAAATCAAAACCACATTGAGATACCATTTCACGCCAGTTAGAATGGTGATCATTAAAACATCTGGAGACAACAGACACTGGAGAGGATGTGGAGAAATGAGAACACTTTTACACGGTTGGTGGGAGTGTAAATTAGTTCAACCATTGTGGAAGACAGTGTGGCGATTCCTCAAGGATCTAGAAATAGAAATTCCATTTGACCCAGCAATCCCATTAGTGGGTATATACCCAAAGGATTATAAATCATTCTATTATAAAGACACATGCACATGTATGTTCACTGTGGAACTGTTTACGATAGCAAAGACCTGGAACCAACCCAAATGCCCATCAGTGATAGACTAGACAAAGAAAATGTGGCACATACACACCATGGAATACTATGCAGCCATAATAAGGGATGAGTTCATGTTCTTTGCAGGGACCTGGATGAATCTGGAAACCATCATTCTCAGTGAACTGATACAAGAACAGAAAACCAAACACTGAATGTACTCGCTCATAGGCGGGTGTTGAACAATGAGAACACATGGACACAGGGAGGGGAACATCACACACTGGGGTCTGTTGGGGGATGGGGACCTAGTGGAGGGACAACCTGGGGTGGGGAGGGGAGGTTTGGGAGGGATAACATTGGGAGAAATGCCTGATGTAGGTGATGGGGGGATGAAGACAGCAAACTACCATGGCATATGTGTACCTATGCAACAATCCTGCAAGATCTGCACATATACCCCAGAACTAAAGTATAATTAAGAAAAGGAAGGTAGGAGTAGAGATTTTAAAAGCTAAAAGCAAAATTACTGTTTAAAAAAAAGTTGAAAATGCAGTATAAAGGATAAATAACACCAACAAAACAAAACATACCAATAAAGTAGAATAATTTCTGCTGTGTCTAAGAGGAAAAAACATTTACATACTCTTAGAAGAAAAAGAATGGTTCACACGTGTACACCTGGCACTGTGGGAGGCTGAGGCGGGCAGATCACTTGAGGTCAGGAGTTTGAGACCAGCCTGGCCAACATGGTGAAACCTCATCTCTACTAAAAACATAAAAATTAGCTGAGCGTGGTGGTGCATGCCTATAATCCCAGCTACCTGGGAGGCTGAGGCAGGAGAATTGCTTGAACCCAGGAAGCGGAGGTTGCAGCGAACCGAGATCGTGCTACTGCACTCCAGCTTGGATTACAGAGCAAGGCATCATCTCAAAAAAAAAAAAAAAAAAAAAAAAAGAAAGAAAGAGAATAAAACCATACCTATGGAAGGAGTTAAAATAATTTTTATTCTTATTAGTATTAACAAAGTAACTAGAGAGAAAGCTGTCCAATTTGCAGTGACTAGTGATCTGGCCCTTCCGTTGCTCCAGCCGTCCTGTGATTCATGTGGTTCATGCAACTGAAGATTACCACAGCCCGTGATGAATCTCTCTACTTACCACAAGTTTCCCTCCCAGATAAAACTGGGGAAGACACAATGAGGGCAGCGAGGGAGAATATGGCTGATCTGGTAGGAACTCTGGGGACACTGCAGTTGACAAGCGTATGAAGAACATCAGAAGCTGGGGGCAGCGACGGCTGTACCCAGTCTCCCAACCTGGGGACGTAGGTCATCTCCAATGCTCCCATGATCTACCTCTCCATGGTGATATCTTTCTCTTTTCTTTTCTTTTTAAATTTTTTTTTCAGTAGAGATGGGGTTTCATCATGTGGCCCAGGCTGGTCTCAAACGCCTGAGCTCAGGCAATTTGCCTGCCTTGGCCGCCCAAAGTGCTAGGATTACAGGCGTAAGCCACTGCGCCTGGTCGATGATATCTTTTTCTAATTAGTTTCAAACCTAAATGTGTTGCCAATTTAAGAAAATGCAGTACCCCTTCTAGTGGTTAAAAATGCAAGCTTTGAAGTCAGACTGGTGAGATGTCTATCTGTGTTCCATCATTCACCAGCTGTTAAACTTTGGGCATGTTACTCTGTGCTTCAGTTTCCTCTACTCTAATATGGGACTAATAATAATACCTACTTTATAGGTGTTACGGGCTAAATTGCTCCTCCTCAAAATTCATACTATTGACACCTGTCTTGGTCCATTCAGGCTGATATAACAAACACCATAAACTGGGTAGCTCATAAATAAGAGAAATTAATTTCTCACAGTTCAGAAATGCTAGGATGTCCTAGCAGAGCCGGCGTTGCTAAAGTCCTCCTTTGTGGTTCGTAGATAGTGCCTTTTGGCTGTGTCTTCATGTGATGGAAAAGGCAACTCTCTGGGGTCTCATTGTAAGGACACTAATCCCATTCATGAGGATTCTGCCTTCATGAACCAACCACCTCCCAGAGGCCCTTCCCCTCATTCCATCACATTGGCAATTAGGTTTTCAACGAATTACTTTTGGGAGAACACAAACATTCGACCATAGCAAAGCTCTACCCTCCAGTACCTCAGAATGTGACTGTATTTGAAGATAAGACCTTTAAATGGACGGTTAAGTTAAAATGAGGCATGAGGCTATTGAGATGCCTCCTAATCCAACCTGACTGGTATCCTTATAAGAAGAGAAAATTGGACACAGAAAGAGACACTAGTGATGAACGTGCACAGAGAAAGGGCCATGTGAGGACACGGCGAGGAGGCGGCCATCTGCAAGCTGAGAGAGCCTTCAGGAGAAAACAAACCTGCCTGCCTTTGATCTCGGACTTCCAGTCTCCAGAACTGTGAAAAAATTAATTTTTGTGGTGAAGCCATTTGCCCTGTGCTCTGTTGTGGCTTCCACATAGGAGACATCTCCAGTGGCTACTGCCTGCTCCTTCTCATGATTCCCAGGGAACCTTCAAAAAAGAACCAAATCCCAAGAGATGTCCATGTTTTTGTAGTTAGGCCCTTTCCACTGGTCCTTGCTGGGTTCCCTCAACTATTCATTACACAGGTGTTTATTGAATGTCTACTATGTGCCAGACCCAGGGATTGCAATGAAAAACAAAGTAGCCTTAGACCTTACCTTCATGAAACCTGGTCTCCTAGATTGTGGTTTCTGAATTCTGGGACAGCTACACCACTTTAAATTTTCACTGTTTTCCCCCAAGGTAATACAAGTATTCTCATAGTGTTCTGACTTACTGGCACAGAATCAGAACTAAGAACACATGAAAGGTGGCTCAGTTGCATTTTCACCAGAAAATAAGAAGATTGTTTTTTACAAGGTCTGAGTGTTTCTAGACACCATCATTCTCCAATGGAACTTTCTGCAGTGGTGGCATTTTTCTCTCTCTATGCTGTCCAGGGAAGTAACATTTGAGCACTTGAAATGTGGCTAGTGCAAATGAGGAACTGGATTTTTTACTTAATTTTAATTAATTTAAATTTAAATAGCTATAGGTGGCTATCATATTGAACAGTACAGATCAACGCCTGATGTTTTGATGTTTATGGGGTTTTGTTACAATCTGGAAACTGAATTTCCCACTTTTGTATGAATTCCCTGTATGTTGAGTTTATTTCCATCTCAAGAAGACAAGTTTGAGGAATATCAGAAGGAAATCTGGAAGTAGTACTGTGGATACACCAGCACAAGCTGCTGTATATTTCTGGTATAAACAGTCAATGTTTTGGTAGGCTGGGTGCAGTGGTTCACAACTCTAATCCCAACACTTTGAGAGGCTGATGCAGGAGGATCACTTGAGCTGAGGAGTTCAAGACTAGCCTGGGCAACATCAAAAGACTCTGTCTCTACAAAACAATTAAAAAATTAACTGGGCGTGGTAGCATCCACCTGTAGTCCCAGCTACTCAGGAGGCCAAGGTGGGAGGACTGCTTGAGCCCAGAAGTTCGAGGCTACAGTGAGCCATGATGACACTCCTGCACTCCAGCCTGGGTGACAGTGCGAGACCTGGTCTCAAAAAAAAACCCAAAACCAAAAAAAAAAAGAACCTCATTGTCTTGCTATAGGTAGAAACTATAATTGGAAAAATCCGAAAAGATTTCGACAAACCAGAAAAGCTATTTAAATAGCAAGAATTTACAAAAAGAGTGCTATCTTTCATACAAAATACTAATGCATTCCTACTTCCCCTGCCAGCCAAAAAGATGATCAATCATGATTAGAAGCATTTACAAAAGTCACTTTGACTATATCTGCATTCACAGTCTAGAGTAGCAGCAATTTAGCTGGAGCAACAGTGGTCATTTGGATTTAGTCGAAATATGCATATGTCCTTAACCATAATTCATGCCCTCTAGCTTGCTTGGGATGAAATTCAACTCAACATTTTGACTCAACTTAGAGCCAAAGGAAAATTTTTAAAAGATCTGCAAAAAAGGAAACCCAAATAGGATGTAACAAATAATTAGGAGTAATTGGAACCAGTGTCTCATGGAAAATGCCCACCCTGAAAGTTATAATTACTGGTTCTAGAATGCTGCTTGGAAAATAAGGTTAGTGAGTCCATGAAGCTGACTTGAGAGAGCCCCAGAATCTCTAGTACCACAGTTTTCTGCTCCAGAGACAGGCTGTGACGGAAATTCAAATGATGGCTCCATCTATAGCAAATTGAGTCACTGGGACCTACTGTGTCACAGGAAAGCCAAGGTCCACCACGTGCTGCCAATCTGGCCTGCTAAGGAGTTCAGGATCTATGGGAGCCACCTCCTCAAATTGCTTCAATTCTCCAGATATTCTGGGTTTCTTTATGCTATTTGAGACATTGAAAACACTTTCTCTATTCACCAGATTACCAATCAAATCAGGATTCTTGAGAGTGAATGGGGGTCTAAATTATTAATTATTCCAGGGAAACAGTCATAAACGAGGCCATCCTGAGCAAACCCAGAAACATGTGGTCACCCCCTGGCAATACTGCTGTAAAGATCCAGGTGTGCAGTCAGGAGCTATCTCAGCACCTGGGCCCCCCCTCAACTTGGCTTCCCTTTGGATGTGCTTTCGTAATGATGCATTTGCTGCCCAGTGACATCTGCATTTCCACTGATGCAACAGCATTTTTATACTTTTATTATTGAGATTAGATTGTCAGAGCTAAATTTTTAAGATTTATACCATGCTGGCATTTGCTAATGCAGCACTTGAAAGAAGGAGCACACCAGCCTCTCTGGTAACCAAGTTCCAGGTCTCGGAGGCAATTTTCAAGTGCTAATTAGCTAGTGTCTATCAAGGACTCAGAAGTCACTGAGGACAACCCCACAAGGCAAATATTTCCAAATCAGAGACATAGGGGCAGAGGTGGTATTTTCTGGCTCACTCCTTGGAATTCTCCCAGCATTGATGCTAATGTTTATCAAGGGCTACAGGAACTCGGTTGGGAGGATACCAGGAGGAAATCCCACAAAGTGGATAAGGCTTAAAGTACATAAATCATTATAGAAGTTTGCTCTTGTTTATTTCCATGGTGTGCATATGAATCATGAAATCAGTGGCATATTTCCAAATCCTGCAAACCAGAACACTGTTCCAGAAACCATAGCTTGGGAGGGACTGTGACAACAGCTGAGGGGATTCTGAAACTTACCTTTGATTAATGTCTGTTGCAAATGCATCTATATTACAAGGGGCTCAGTTCAAACTGATCTGACTTCTAGGTAAGTAAAGAGACAAAGTTACATTCTATAATAATGAAGATTTAAACCACCATTCTTCCTGCCTCCCACTGGTTTATCCCTGGCAGAAAAACACCAGGAGTTTTTTTGATTAAAATCTTCACAGCAGGAGTGGCATGTTGGGAACCTGGAAAGGATACACAGAGAGTAAAAACAGAAAAACACACACGTGTCCACAATATTTATAGCAGAAAAAAACTAAAGAAGGCAAGAAAGGCTGATGTGGACATCTAATGCAAAGCTATGTAACAATATAATTGCATTATGCAAATTATGGTCTTTGAGCTAAGGTATTAAAAGCTAAACAAAAAATCATAGAAAGCAAAGAAACAAACTTCATAAACAAGGAAATTACATTTTGTTCATTTAATGGGCTCATGAGCTGATCTGGGGAATGTTTTAGCCCTCTCATCATGCCATCAGTTCCTTGATTGCCTCAAGATTATTTTATCTAGAACATTGACATTTGTTGCATTTGATGTAAACGCTCCCCTCTTCCAATCAGACTGCTGCCCCTATCTTTTCATATATAGAAATGTCAAGCAGCAACTGTAAATATATATTCTCTCATTAGTATCAATATCCTTCTTCAATTACAAGTCTCTCTGGATTTTTGGTAAGAGTAAGAAATATAGCATGAACCTCCTGTCACACTGAGATATAAGTCTGAAAGTAAAGTAAATCTTGAAAGTGACATGAGTCACATTAAAAAAAACAAAAAACAGCTTCAGCAGACTTCTACTGCCACACATTGTTCCTTTTATGTGGAGAAATTGGCAACAGAGAACACAGATGGCTCTTCCATGAATAATTTATTTCTAACAATTTAACTAGGAAATGAATTCCTACTGATTATAAATCAGAATGACAAACAACAAAGGCACAGTCTACTCTCCTTTCCCCATTAATTCTACCCCCCCACCACCCCCCACCCCACCATCTTCTTCAACCTTACCCATTTCTCTTTCACATGACCTTTTTGCTTCCTTACTAAATTTTAAAGTTGGCGCAACCCAAGGCCACTTTTGGGAATTATTAGACAACTTTTTTTTACCTTGTTATTCTTTTGCTATTGTCCTTTTTAACGTTGGGTTGGTTTAAACATGAGGCTAGATTATTTATCCAAAAACATCTTCAATGAACAAGGCAAATGAAGTGTTTCTCATTATTCTGATTTTTCTGAGTCAGAATTGTAAGACACAAATTCTCTGAAGGTTTAAGCTTCTTCTTGACTGCAAATCAGACACCTCTGGAAACCCCGTTTTAAAAAAGCAGGACAGATGTGGAGCTTTGCACCAAATCTGCATTTCCACTGGCCTCCCAGCATTAAAGGGGCCAGTCTTCGAACGAGAGGTGAGCTACGTATCTCTACCTCTGATTTTCGCCCTCCATGCACATCCTTTGAGCAAGCACTCTTGAAACTGTATCACAAACTCTACAGTCCATGAGTGCCAAGAAATCCAAAATCAGTCCACATAAAGTATTGCTCCAGTCAAAGCAGCTGGCATTAGCCTTTACAATCCTTACTACACACTAGCCTGGAAGTCACAACTAACTCTTCCACTGCATTAAACCTATTTCATCTTCTTAAAACCATGTTAATTTTAGTGACTTTGTAACACTCATCATGTCTGAAATGACCCATTCAAATTATCCATTTGTCTTCCCCACTAACCTGTAGGATCCAGGAGCAGAGGTTATAATTGCTTTGTTCATAGTTAGGATCTCAGCACAGTGATAATCATACAGAAAATTCTCAATGAATATATGTTGAAAAAATACACCAATGGAGGGGGAAATTGTGCCTCAAATAAAGAAGGATAGATGGCCAATTGTTTCCCCTACTCCTTCCTCAAAGGCTTTTTTGTACTACCAAATATACCTGTCACTTTGTCTAGACCAAAATGGCCTTCCTAACCTGAAGGCTAATCTAGGAAAGTTCTGTGCTGTGAAACAACTCCCTCACATAACTCCATTTATCAACTTTGCCCATATTTCACATACCGATTCCCTTCTGAACATTCTCCCATCCACTACCCGCCTCATCTCCCACTGGGTCTATTAAAATAGTCTCCTAAAACATCTGCACTCCCACCTCCAGAAGTGATCTGCTGCCTCCACATAATTGCCAGAATGATTTTTCTAAAATATTCATCTGTAGATATCCTTCCCCTAAATAAGCCCCTTCAAGATCTCCTTACCTCTCACAGGATAAAGTCTAAATTCATTTGCATCTGAACTTAATCTAAACACTAGGCAGCTTATGTTGAGTGCCAACATCTAGTCTCATCCACCCCTCCAGCCACTTTCTGATTCACACCTCACTCTCAAGGAATGTTAACTTATCAGCGGCTCATCACACACACCATGCTCTCTCTCCTCTCCATATGCGCACTCATTCTGTTCCTTCTGCCTAGATGCCTCCCCTTCTACATCCAGAAACTCTTACTCATACTTCAAGATTCAGCTCAGATGTTAGCTCCTCCAGAACAGTTTCCCTGAATTCTCTCCATACCCCACTCTCTGCACCCAGATTCGCTGTCTTTCCTCCCATCATACCCAATGTATGAGGATATCATAGCAAATATTATGTTGTCCTGAATTTGCATATTTCTGTATCCTCTATTTCATTATATCTAATTGAGGTCATTAGATATAATGATCTCAAGAGCCACAACTCTGCCTTCCCTCTTCATTTTTATATCTTCAGGATCTGGCAAACTGCCTGAGTTGCTGTTTATTAAGTGTTTGATCCAAAGGGTTTCACTTTAATCCCCTTTCAACTTTCATTCCCTTAGAAAACAAGAAACTCAGGTGCAGATACAGAATCTGGGACAATGACAAAACAGAACTGATTCATATTAAAGGTACACTCTATAAAAAGATGCTGAAATATTACTTAAATGGTGTCCAGAGGGCACACATAAGCTTTTGCTAGACCAGAATTAATTTCTCCTTGTGCTGAGGCACAGCACGATCCTTTTCTTCACTCTCAATCCATCTGACCCAGGGCTCAGCCAATCACTATTCTTCATCTCTGACCTCAGCAACTGTTTTAAATACGAGCATGTGACCTCAGACAGATCAATCAATTAAGGAATTTTGTGGGAATTTATCCTTCTGACAGAAGGACCTGTCTGAGAAAGGAGACAACATAGAGAACTGCCGTCCTCATGACCAAGTCCCCAGGATCTCACTCCACATTTCCCTGTGAAGAAGGATATATAAGCACCTGGACTTCACTGGGTAATCATCCTCCTCCAAGTCCCCTGTGCTGATGCACATTAAATAAATTTTGCATGCCTTTTTTTCTTAGTAATCTGCCTCTTGTTAGGTGATTTTCAGTAAACCTTTAGGGGGCAAAGTAGAAGCTTTTCCTCTTCGACTCTATAAAAGCTTTTTCCTTAATGCAAAGATTTATTTTAAAATTATTTTTTCTCAGTTAGGCATGTTGGTACATGCCTGTAGTCCCAGCCAAGGCAGGAAGATCACTTGAGCCCAGGAATTTAAGACAAACCTGGGCAATATGTAGCAAGACCCCATCTCTAAATAAATAAAGAAATAAGATTTTTCTGTCTAAGATGATCCAGAAATGATTCTTCTGAAAATTCTTTGGGATAGTCTAGATCATGGTTCAGCACACTGCAGGACATGGGCTGGCCACCTGTTATATATATATATATATAGTATGAGTTTTTAATATTTTTTTCTAGTTGTAAAGATCAGGAAACAATCATAACTTTACCCACTGATTACATAGATCATTCTGCATTGTTTCTATGTAATGCATCATCATTTTTGCAATCCCACATGGTCATGCCTATATATTTAGGTATCATCAGCATAAATGTGGCATCTAAAGCCATGAGATTATACAAGTATACCTAGAAAAATGTTTTTTCAACTGGAAGTCATGACCCACTAAGTGGGTTGTAAAATCAATTTAATAGGTATAAAGACAATTTTTTTAGTGATACAGAAAAGAGAGGGAAGAGAAGGGAAAGGAAGAGGAGGGGAGGGGAGGTCAGGGGAGGGGAGGGAGGGGTCATAATGCATTGCTTTGTGAGAACTTGGATTCTGTGCACACATGCATGCATGTGTGTGTGTTTGTGTGTTTGTGTCTGTGTGTATGGGTGCTGGGAAATGCTGCAAAATACATTTTTTACATGTAGGGATCAAAATGTTTAAAAATCATAAATCTAATAAATGTATGCAAAGAAGAGAGGAAGGTCAAGAACAGAGTGCTAGGGTCTCTAAATATTTGAGTTTGGGAAGTTGAGGAGAAACTATCAAAGATAGCAAAGAAGAATCAGCCCAAAGGTAGGAAGAGAATCAAGAAACCAAGCCCCAGCAACCAGGTTAAAAAGTGTTCTATGAAGGAAAGCATGAGCCGCAGGGTCAACTCTTTGTCCCGTTACTATTGTATTTAGCAAGAAGATGGCCACTGGTGATCTAAACAGTGATAACGATTACGGTCTTTAATGGAGTGATAGGGTAAAGCCTTCCTGGAATTGATTCACAACAGGAAGGAAAGTGAAGAATCAAAGATTGTCCTGTAAAATGGCATGGATTGATATTTAAAATGTATAAGAAACATAAAGTGAATAAATGTCAGCACACATATTATATATGGTATACAAAACATGCTCAAATTTATGTGTAACATTATTTTTTGCTTCTCTTCAATATCTTTTATGGAATCACAGAACTACAAAAGCACATAAGAGGTCATAGTCCTCATATCCTGGCTAAGAATTATGCTAAGTTATTGTGCCGAAAAAAATTTTATTTTACCATCAGAAACTTTCAGGGATTAATATTTTACATCGTAATTATAATTATTTTCCTATGATACAATAACCCATAATATGTTCCACTCATAAATTAGTTAAATGTATGCTCTTATAAACACAAACTCAAGCTTTCATCTTTTCTTCTTTTGCTTCTCTGAATTCTTTTCCAAAGTCAGTTTTTCTTTCTCTGTAGCCTGAAAGGTGTCAGCATTTCAACTTTCTCAGAAAGCCATTATATGCAAAGTCACGGTCTTTCTTCATTTCATTGAGGCTGTGTAAATTATTTGAGACTCTCACTTTTCCATCTTTTTTCCTATAACTTGAGCAAACTAGCTTCAAAGATGTTGTCTTAGTCCATTTGTATTGCTATGAAGGAATACATGAGGCTGGATAATTCATAAAGACAAGAGGTTTATTTGCTCTTGGTTTTGGAGGCTGTACAAGAAGCATCGCACCAGCACCTGCTTCTCATGAGAGCTTCAGGCTGCTTCCACTCATAGCAGAAGGTGAGGGGAGTCAGCATGTGCAGAGATCACATGGTGAGAGAGAAAGCAAGAGCAATAGCAAAGACCTGGAACCAACCCAGATGCCCATCGATGACAGACTGGACAGGGAAAATGTGGAACATATACACCATGGAATATTATGCAGCCATAAAAAACGATGAGTTCGTGTCCTTTGTAGGGACATGGATGAACCTGGAAACCATCATTCTCAGCAAACTGACACAAGAACAGAAAATCAAACACCGGATGTTCTCACTCATAGGCGGGTGTTGAACAATGAGAACACATGGACACAGGGAGGGGAGCATCACACACTGGGGTCTCTG
>PVKP010016827.1:0-13339 GCA_004027715.1 Plecturocebus donacophilus
GGGTTGCTCTTCTTGATGAATATCTTTGTGGTGTTCTCTGTATTTCCTGGACTTGAATATTGGCCTGCCTTGCTAGGTTGGGGAAGTTTTCCTGGATAATATCCTGAAGAGTATTTTCCAGCTTGGATTCATTCTCTTCGTCACATTCAGGTACACCTATCAAACGTAGATTAGGTCTTTTCACATAGTCCCATATTTCCTGAAGACTTTGTTCATTCCTTGTTACCCTTTTTTTCTCTAATCTTGCCTTCTCGTTTTATTTCATTGAGTTGATCTTCGACCTCTGATATCCTTTCTTCTGCTTGGTCAGTTCGGCTGTTGAAACTTGTGCATGCTTCGCGAAGTTCTCGTGTTGTGTTTTTCAGCTCCATCAATTCACTTATATTCCTCTCTAAGTTGTTTATTCTCATTAGCATTTCATCAAATCTTTTTTCAAGGTTCTTAGTTTCTTTGCATTGGGTTAGAACATATTCTTTTAGCTTTGGCAGCTCATTAAGAGGTAAAAGTTGACTCATGATGTTGGAGAGGCTAGAATGATTAAGAATTAAAAGATAAAAGAATCTATAGTAGAAAGCCTTCCTCCTGCCTCTGTCCTCATACCAAAATTCTGCTTCTTAACAGGTAGTCATTATTATGTTTCCTGTGTATCCTAGAGATTTTTTAAAAAATGCATGAGGAACCAATTTGATTATAGGTTCTTTCCCCTTCTTGTGCACAAATGGTAACATTCTGTTTCCCTCTTCTGTACGTTACTTTTTTCATATGATGTACATTGGAGAGACTTCTACCTCAGTACATAAAGAACTTTCTCTTTTTTTTTTTTTTTACTGTTATGTGGCATTTCATTCTATGGATGTATTATAATTACTTGAGTCCCCTATTGGTGATCTTTTAGGTTGGTTTTGGTCTTTTCCTTTTACAATTATGCTGTAGTGAATAATGAACATTTATCATATCATGTGCCTGATAATTTCTAGAAGTAGAGTTGCTAGATCAAAGAATCTTTCATTTTTAATTTTATAGATAATGTCAAAACATCCTCCACAAGGGCTTAACAACTTAAGGACAAAATGTCCTCCACAAGGGCTTAATAAGTCCCAGTAGAAATTTATGAGAATGACAGTTTGCCTAAGAACGAGGATGGCTTTTAAAGATTCAGCCTTGAATGACTATATTTTCAGAGGTCATTTTTTAGTTCATTAATAGAAAAGTTTCTCTGAATGTCTAAAGCACCAGAACTAGCTAAGAAAGAAATCAAGAAGGAAATTCCATTTACAATAGCTAAAACAAAACAAAAGCAGCAATAAGTTTAACCAAGGAGGTGAAAGAACTCTACAGGGAAAACTACAAAATACTGATGAAAGAAATGAATGAGGATACAAACAAATGGAAAGACATCTCACAGTTATGAATTGGAAGAATTAATATAATTAAAATAGACTGGGTGCAGTCACTCACGCCTATAATCCCAGCACTTCGGGAGGCTGAGGTGGGCAGATTATGAGGTCAGGAGTTTGAGACCAGCCTGGCCAACAAGGTAAAATCGCATCTCTACTAAAAAAAATACAAAAATTAGCTGGGCCTGGTGGTGCACACATAGTCTCAGCTACGGGGGAGGCTGAGGCAGAAGGCTTGAACCCAGGAGATGGAGATTGCAGTGAGCCAAGGTATCACCACTGCAATATAGCCTGGTAGCAGAGCAAGACTCTGTCTCAAAAAAAAAATCATTAAAATGATCATACTGCCTAAAGAAATCTTCAGATTCAGTGCAATCCCTATCAAAATAGCAATGTCCTTTTTAACAGAAATAGAAAAAAAATCCTAAAATTCATATGGAACCAAAAAGGAGCCTGCATAACCAAAGAAATCCTGAGGAAAAAGAAAGAACAAAGCTGGAGCCATTACACTGAGTAACTAAAAAATATATTGCAAAGCTCTGTTAACCAACACAGCATGGTATTGGTATATAAACATACATATACACCAATGTAACAGAATAGAGAATCCAGAAATAAATCCACATATTTATGACCAACCAATTTTTGACAAAGGTGCCAGGAACATACACTGGGAAAGGACACCCTCTTCAATAAATGGTACTGGGAAAATTCCACATGCAGAAGAATGACACGACACCCCTGTTTCTTATCATATACAAAATCCAACTCAAGATGGATTAAAGACTTAAACATAAGGCCTAAAACTATAAACCTACTGGAATAAAACATTGAGCAAATACTTAAACACTGGCCTAGGTAATGATTTTATAGCTAACACTTCAAAAGCACAAACAACTAAAATAAACATAACCAAATAGAACTATATTAAACTATTATAACCTGCTTCTGCAGAGCAACAGAAACAGTCATCAGAGTGAAGAGACAACCTGCTGAATGCGATAAAATAGTTGCAAACTATGCATGTGAGAGTAATGTCCAGAACATACAAGGAACTCAAACAAATCAACACTAAAAACCAAAAACCATATCATCCCCATTGAAAAGTGGGCAAAGGACATTAATAGACATTTCTCAAAGAAGTCATACAAATGTCCAACAGATACATGAAAAAATGCTCAACATCATTAATCATCAGGGAAATGCAAATCAAAACCACGATGAGATATCATCTTAACCCAGTTAGAATGGCTATTAAAAAGACAAAAAATAACTGATGCAGGTAAGGATGCAAAGAAAAGGGAACTCTAATACATTGTTGGTGGAAATATAAGTTAGTACAACCACTATGGGAAACAGTATGGAGAATTCTCAAAAAACTAAAACTAGAATTACCATTCAATTCAGAAATACTACTACTGCGCTTTTATCCAAAGGAAATAAAATCAGTTTATCAAAGAGATACCTGCACCTGTATGTTTATTGCTGCACTGTTTATAATAGCAAAGATATGGAATCAACCTAAATGTCCATCAAGGGATGAATAAAGAAAAGGTGATATATGTACACAAGGGAATACTATTTGATCATAGAAAAAAATAAAATCATGTCATTTGCAGTAACGTGGATGGATCCAGAGGTCATGATGTTAAGTAAAATAAGCCAGGTACTGGAAGACAAGTATTATACATTCTCACTCATATGTGGGAATTAAGGAAACTGATTTCATGGACATAAAGAGTAGAATGATAGATATCAGAGGATGAGAAAAGGGTGGGGATGAAGAGAGGGTTGGTTAATGGGTACAAATATACAGTTAGATAGAAAGAATAAGTTGTAATATTTGATAGCAGAGCAGGGTGACTGTAGTTAACAATGTTTTGTGTATTTCAAAATAGCTATAAAGAGGACTTGAAATGTTCCCAAAATATAGAAATGATAAATACTTGAGGTGACAGATTCAAATACCCTGACTTGATCATTACACATTCTATGCATGTAACAAAATACCACATATGCCCCATAAATGTGTACAAATATTATTTATCAATAAAAAAATAATTAAAAAGTTTTTTTTTTAAAAAAGATTCAGCCTTGAGGTTTAGGAATAGAAAAAGAAGCTGGGGAGGAATTGCTTTTCACTGTATTTCCATTCTGTGTCTCTGAGGGAGGCATCAGGTAAGGAGAGATGAGCCACCGGGTGGTGAACTTGAAATGAGGATGTAGCTACATTTAGAAAAGTAGCTTCAAATTGAAGCAGGAGAGACTTTCCCTCCCACATCCTTAAGTGCCAAACCCTTAGTCAAATTGTAGTGAAGCTTTTATACAATGCATCTTCAGGCTACTTTTCTCACTCTCTTAACCTTCTTGCAGTCTAAGTACTTCATTTATAAACAATACATTTAAAATTAATGTTACTTATAGTTTCTCTGCTTTACTGACATCCTTGCAACTCTTTCTAATGAATATTTTGAGAAAATACTATGCCATTATCCCTCTAGAAAGTCAAAAGCAATGGACTAATTTCCAGTAGCTGAAATAAAATGATTTTCATCTCTCAGCTCCACTTTAGTTTGGGGTTCATCTCAGGTAGGTGTATCTTGACAAAATAAAAATTTAATACAGGGTCAAGTTTTTATTCTAAAATTTTTCTTCTGATAATTTAAAAAGCTATTTTAGACGGTAGTACTATTCCCAGCCTGTTACTAGTTTCATGCTTCAATTTCAGCCTTCAGTTATAATTCCTTTGGTTTCAAGAGAAGCATTTCCTGTGGTCATCTTTATGAACTTTCAGAACTCTAGTGTTTGAATTTTTCTTGAATGCCTTTTCTCACTATGATCTTCTTGAATTTATTTTGACTTAGGTGATAACTGGATACACACTGTTTATGGCCTTACACACACACAGAGTTAGATAATATATCGACAGAGAAAATTTTACATAGTGAAATTCACCCTTTTTAGATGTACAGCTCTGAATTTTGACGAATGTATTTAGCCATTTAACTACCACCACAATCAAAATATAAGGTATTTTCATCATCTCCAAAAATCCCCTTATGCGAATTTGTAGTCAATCCCTGCTCCCTGCTTTCAACCCCTGATCTGTTTATTGTTTCTAAATGTTTCGTCTTTTCCAGAATAACAAATAAGTGAGATCATTCAGTATATGGTCTTTGAGTTTATCTTCTTTCACTTAGCATGAAGGTTTAAGATGCATCCATGTTGTAGCACGTGTTGTTTTTTCTTGCTTAGTGGTATTCCATTGTATGAATGTACAAGGCTGTTATTTTTAGTGTGTGATTCTGAAGAGTGAATATATTGGTAAGGCTTGAGTACACAGATCAGTAATTTCAATTAATCCATAGTCAGACCCATGTTACCCTATGAAAGTTTAGTAGTACATTCTGGCACAGGAATTTTAAATTTTCTTTAGGAATAGGCCATGTAGAAGACATCACTTTAGTTATATCTGAAAGCATGAGGAAGGAGAATGCCATGAGCCACACGAGAATGTTCCAGAGCAATAAGTGAGCATAACCACTAAACTCAGAGTTTCTCGATGAACTTGTCTTGCTCTTTTCTATATTACCTTTCCTCTCCAGTGCCATGTGGGCCCTTGATATTACTTGCTGAGTAAGTAGAATCATCCCAAAATGCTGTCAGATTGTGGCTTTAATATATCTTTCCCCTAAAACATAGTGCTTTTAAAACCACTGTGTACTTTATTGGATCGTGTGTTCTCCATGCCATCTTCCACAACAAATAGCTATAAAGAAAGAGGGCTAGGCTTTACATTAGTATTTTCTTATTTCATCACCAAATGCTAAAGACCATTTTTGTCCTTCACTCCTCTTCCCACCATGGGACCCAATGTGTTAGAATATTTTATGTATCATATAGCATTTATTAATTAAATAATCTTCTCATTTGGAAAACCAATCAAGTATATCTAGATAGCTAGCTGTCTGGGTAGCTATCTATATATTGGATATTAAGTGCTTCTGATTAGCAAGAGATAACCATTGTAAATGCGTGGAGTAGACATAATTATTATTATTATTATTATTTTTGAGATGGAGTTTTACTCTTGTTGCTTGGGCTGGAGTGCACTGGCGCAATCTCGGCTCACTGCAGCTTCCACTTCCCAGGTTCAAGTGATTCTTCTGCCTCAGCCTCCCGAGTAGCTGGGATTACAGGCATGTGCCACCACACTCAGCTAGTTTTTGTATTTTTAGTAGAGACGGGATTTCTCCATGTTGGTCAGGCTGGTCTTGAACTACCAACCTTAGGTGATCCGCCTGCCTCAGCCTCCCAAATTGTTGGAATTACAGGCGTGGGCTACCATGCCTAGCTGGAGTAGACATAATTCTATCAACAGGAAAAAAAACTTACGTTTTAGTTAACCTCATTAAGAGAACATATGCAACTGGGTTTAAGCTTTTTAGAAATATTAGTAATAGCTGGAGGCACTAATATTAGAAATATTAGTAATTGCACATTCCTAAAGGTCTAAAGACTCCAAGTTTGAAATTACTGTATTTTCTTTTGTCAGGAATGCCTGATCTAAACATTAACCAAATGCTTTGAGAGTCTTGACTTGTGGCTTTCTTGACTTTGGCTTCCTTGACGTGTGGCTTCCTTAAGGCCATAGGAATTTAAAAGACTTCAGAACAGACTTTGGCTTTAGGTTTCAGCTCTCAGCAGCAGCATTAACATTGAACCATAATTGTCTGTGCAAATTTAGGTTGAGCCTATGGACAAGCAAAAAATAGTGCATCAGACTTTGCTTTTCTATTGTTAATGTCAGACAACTCAACTCAAGCTAAGTTACAAAAAAAAGGAAAGTTATTGATTAGAATAACTTCAAAGGCCAGCTTGGCTTCAGGCATTACTTGATTGGAGCTCAAGTGTTGTTCACTGAGCCTAGCTCTTCCTACTTTATCTCTCACCTCTGACTTCTGCTGTTTGTGTTCTGTTCTGAGAACAGAATCATTCCGTGATTCTAGTATGGTTGAAGCAGCTGCTGTCTGCATCTTTTCAGGTTTAAGTCTAGTGGAAAAGAGAGAGGCTCCTTTCCAAGATTCCCAAGAATTTCATTGACTCTCATTGGCTCTGACTGAGATATGTGGTCATTTTGTACAAGGGACTATGCCCAGGGAAATGAAACACTGATTGTATTAGGCTCAGGCCAATAAACCTAGGTCTGAAGCTCTATCCAAAGCATGTGGACTGATAACTGGAGAGGGACAACTTGGGATATTGTTATAAAAGAAAGAAGGAATAGAAGTATGATAGCCCAATATCAACTGTCTAGACACTAGCATTTAACCTGTGCTTGTTATTTTCTATTTGCGAGGCAATGGGCTAGATACAATCACAAATGTAGTTTTCTTTAATTTTATCCTCATAATGTCTCTATGAGATAGTTTCTTCTCTGTTTTACAATTAAGGATATTATCTGAGAGGTTAAGTCGTTGCCCAGTTTCATTTCAGTAATTGCTGGGACCAGGATTCTAACTAAAGTCTTTCTGAATCCAAATGTGGTGTATTTCCCATCAGCTTCTCTCGGGTGTTCAAAAAACACTCTGAATGATAGTTGCAGAATCACTAGAAAATGATTGTAATCTCTCTAAGTTAAAATATTTTGAAACACTCATCTGGATGCGTTTGAAAAATAATGTTACTTAATTTTAAGCTTATTCCTTGTGTAGGCTTATGTGGGATATATTCATTCATTCAGTAAATATTTGTTGAGTGCCTATAGATGAGTTAGGTACCACCGTTGGAACTGAGGATAAAGCAGTGAACAAAACAAATCTATTTCAAGTATAGACAAAATACATAAAGAGGTATGTAATATCAGGTGATCATGAGATTTCCCTTTAGATTACTGAAGGGGCTCAAGCCCTCATAGTTATTTGCTGCTGTAGGCAGAACTGTGAAATTTCATCCACAGTTTGCCTAATCATGACTCTGATGAAACTACTTATTAAGGGCCAAACGCAGATCAAGGCCAGAAGCAAGGTAGAGAACTAAATAAAGAAACTATCTAAAATCAGTCAAGCTGTAAGGAAAGCTAAATGAATTAAACACTCATTAATATTTAAAGTGCCTTTTCCTCAATTTTCTGGATTGTTTTTACAGAGCTTTTCTCCACAATCCCCCCAGCCATTACCTTCCCTCCACATAAAAAGAATTACAGGCTCATGAGAGCAGTGTTTCTCAAAAAGTGGTCAGTAGACATCTGGGGGTCCCCTTTCGGGAGGTCCAGGAGGTTAAAATTACTTTCTTGCCATTTTTTTTCATTTTATTTTCTTTTTATTTGAGACAGGATCTTACTCTGTCACCTAGGCTGGAATACAGTGGCATGACCATGGCTCACTGCAGCCTCAACCTCCTAGGCTCAAGCCATCTTCCCACCCTCAGGCTCCCAAGTAGCTGGGACTACAGGTGTGCACTTCTATGCCTGGCTAAATTTTCTGTAGAAATGGGGTTTTGCCATGTTGCCCTGGCTAGTCTCGAACTCCTGAGCTCAAGCAATCCAGCCCTTTAGCCTCCCAAAGTGCTGGGATTATAGACATGAGTCACTATGCCTGGCCAAAACCATTTTCATAATAAGACAAGATGTTATCTACCTTTTTCACTGTGTTGACATTTGCTGTGATGGTGCAAAAGCGATGGTAGATGAAACTGCTCATGTTTAGAGTGAATCAATACAGATGGCACAAAACTGTGCTAGTTGTTGTTGTATTTGTGCTAACAGTAGAAAAAGAAGTCAGGTATGGTGGTGCCTGTAATCCCAGCTACTTGGGAGGCTGAGGCAGAAGGATAGCTTGAGCCAAGAGTTTAAGACCAGCCTGGGCAGCATAGCAAGACTCCATTTCAATTTAGAAAAAGTTTAAATTTAAGAATATTTTTGAGTAAGCAATGAGAAAAGAATTCTCAAAATAATAATAATTTTTTTCCCAAGTTGGAAACTGCTTCTACTAAAAAAAAAAATTCAGCCGGGCGTGGTGGCTCATGCCTGTAAACCCAGCACTTTGGGAGCTGAGGTGGGCGGATCACGAGGTCAAGAGATTGCGACCATCCTTTCCAACATGGTGAAACCCTGTCTCTACTAAAAATAAAAAAAAATTAGCTGGGCAGGGTGGCGCACACCTGTAGTCCCAGCTACTCAGGAGGCTGAGGCAGGAGAATTGCTTGAACCCAGGAGGTGGGGGTTGCAGTGAGCTGAGGTCACACCACTGCACTCCAGCCTGGTGACAGTGTAAGACTCCATCTTAAAAAAAAAAAAAAGCTACATTTTAGATCAGGATGAAATGTTACATTACTGTAAAGGCAGGCAAAATGGTCTTACAGTGATAAAGTGGAGTCATTTTGTTTTTTATGAGACTGAATGACGGAATTTGACCAATGGGTTATGGCATTAAGCCCACAGCCAGTACTTGGAAAAACAACAGAGGTAATAATTAAGAAATGTCTGGATTCCCAAATTTTATAAAATAGCGTCATATTGCTCACAACCACTGGCATTCAAAGAAAAAGTAAACATTCCACAAAATTGTCTATTTTCTAGTTAAACTGATGTCCCATAACTGTATCTGAAAAGCTAAGTTGTAATTTCGAGGGCACCATGGATGAAAGAGAAAAAAATTACTACCACTAGTAACAGATGTGAAATTACATTAGATAAATATAATCA
Organism: Plecturocebus donacophilus; assembly: GCA_004027715.1. Taxonomy (NCBI): domain Eukaryota; kingdom Metazoa; phylum Chordata; class Mammalia; order Primates; family Pitheciidae; genus Plecturocebus; species Plecturocebus donacophilus. Next base: position 9,103 of record PVKP010016827.1, read on the forward strand.
TTAGTTTCAGTCTCACCCTGGTTAATTTGTTTGTGGAAATGTGCAACCCATTATTCATTAGATAATTTTTCACACATTGATTAGAAAGCCATGTCAAATTGTGACCCTGCACATTTGGGCTTACCTATCTTGCAATGAAGTATACCACTTACAATAGTGGAAATGGGGGACAAAATGTTTATCTCAAGCTGATTTTGTGCCAATAAATAAAGTAAATCAATAGCCAGTGAAGTGTGAACAACATTTCTCTGCTGTATAATATGGTTTTGGGGGCAATTTGACATGCTACAAGAGGAAACAAGGGTCTTGAACAGAAAGGTAATAAAAGCAAATCATGCTGGTAACTGTTATTGAAGTCCTGTATTTTTCTATACTTGGGCAGCTTTAAGATGTGAAAAATAATGCACATAAAATTATAAAAATATTGAGGCAACTCTCCCCCATATTTATAAACATTCTTTCTTATAGTTGAACTTGATTTTATTGGTCATGCACTCTATACCTGTGACAAATCTTTTCTATTTTCTATTTGATCTAATTTAGTAAACAAATTCAAATACCTTTAAAGTGTTTATAGCAAACGAAGCACAAAGACCTTAAATTTCAAATAGATTTTGTCAGCACTTAGTAAGATCTCATCTGAATTTTACTTTTCAATATTCATATAGCTACTTAACAGTAATTGGAAACCTCTAAAATTAAAATATGTTTTTTCTCCTCTGTGAAAAGCTTTGGGGATAAACCACTATCTCCTCATTTTCACCTCTCTTACTATTCCAGACCCTGCAGAACCACAGAAGTCTTTTTTATCCAAGCCCATGAATCTGTTTTCTAAATCTCTGAAGGAGAATAATGACATAAATGCATTTATAAAGTGTATCTTCTCGTCAGCTGTAACCTCAGATGTTGTCTTTTAAATTAAGATGAAAGTAACACATTTTTCCACATAATGTAGGCTGCATTCAAATAATTAATGGTTAATTAAAAACAGCTTTTTTTCTTCTTGTAGCTCAGACAGTGAAGGGCTCTGTTATGTTACCACAGAAAGGAGAAGGTTGGGCTGTTTGATTTCTAAAAGGTGGCTTCTAGCCCTGTTGGTCTAAAATCATAGTCAGGGAAACCTGCAGATTCAAAGAAATGGTTGCTGGTGTCATAGAAACAGTGTTTTGCTGCCCAAGCTTGTTATTTCCTTGATAAAGTCTGTGTACCATTGTTAGAAATTTAAGAAATCATGGATCACAGACATTTTTATAATGTATGGTGACATGTATTTATTTATTTTCAACGACTTGATTTAGGTGTAGAGTCCTGAAAATTCTATCTATGTATCTATCACCTATCTATCTACATATCTGTCTCTTATTTTGAGATAATCCTCCCCCCTTTTTTATTTGAACAGGGCTTCAGTCTACTCTAGATTAATTTTAAAAATCTAGATTTAAGCAGATTTAATATAACGTGTGAATAAAATAAAAATTTTGTTAGCTCTAATTGTCTGTTTGAATGCCAATTAGAAGAAGTAGAAGTACTTATGAAATCTAACATAAGATAGAGACTATGGGTGAAATAGAATGAGCATTAGACTGAAAATCAGATCTGTATTTTAGGCCTTGCTCCATCACTTAAGTCATGTAATCCTGTTCTTGGTGGATTAGGTGAGTTATAAGTCTTTTCCAGCTTTAATATTCTATGCATATAATATTTTTATAAAATAGCACCATACATGGATGAATGAACTTTGTGACTCAGATTATAGTCTATTTTTATAACTGCTTTGTTTATATTTACTATATCATAAACATTTCTTAGTTCTTGTGTATTATTTTATACTATTTATAAGGACTGTATCATATTCCATTATATGGATTTACTGTAATTCATTTAATCATTCTCCTGTTGCTGGACACAAAGCTATCGTCATCTCTCTTTTGTAATGCTGCCATTGTTTATTACTTGATCTCCCCTTTCCACTCTTGCCACTTACAGTCTATAATTTCTGTAACCAAATAACTCTCTGTCTCTGTCTCTGTCTGTGTCACTCATGGCAATTCCGATACAACATTTCTCTGCTGAAAACCCTCCAAAGGCTCCTTCATCTTTAGAGTAAAATACAGTCATTACATGGCCTACAGAGCACTGTGTAATGTGGCACCTGCCTACCTCTGGAACCTTATTTCTAATGCTCTCTATCTCACTGCACTCTACCCACTGTTCTCCCGGCTGTTTTGCAACTCTCTGACCATGTCCTCACCTCAGGGCTTTTTCTCCTGGTGTTTTCTCTGACTGGGATGCTTTTCTTTCTGATATTCATGTGATTTGTTCTTTCACTTCCTTTGGGTCTCTTACCTGGGAATGTGGGTCATGACAGTTAGTTTATTGCTAACAATGTGATTTTGGTGAACACCTGTTTTTTGTTCACCTGTGGCTCTGGCCATACCACATTAGTTTGACCTTTGAGGTGGAGGGGCTGGAGACTGATTAGCTAAGGTCAGTCACAAGGGTGCTCCATGCCTACATGACTGACTCTCCAATAAAAATCCTGGACACCAAGGCTCAGGTGAACTTCTCTGGTTTTTATTTAGCAGTACTTTGCATGCATTGATAGCATCATTGCTGGGAGAATTAAGTAGTGTTATTCCAACTACACTGAAAGAGAATCCTGGTTTCCTCTTTTCCAAACTGAAAGATTGATCCTGGTTTCTCCTGGACACCTCTGTTGCCCTTTTCTTTTGTTGATTTTAATATGTATACTTTTGCAGTGAGAAACTCTAATGGTGAGTGTAACAGCTTTTCCAAGTTCTAAGTTCTTCTAAGGAATCATCGAACCTGAGGGTAATGGAGATCTGCTGACACAAATAATAAGTCCATAGAGAGAGAAATTAGAATAATAACAAATTCTTGACTACCTAAAACAAGGCAAGAAAGAAAAATAAGGAACAAAGAACAAATAAAACAAATAGAATATATAAATTAATATGGGAGATTTAGACCCAGATATTATCATAGTTACACTAAATGTAAATTGAATAAATAATTAAAAGATAAACTATGAGACTCAACTGAAAAAAATCCAACTATACACTGCTTATAGTGCCGCACCTTAAATACAGGGACCTGAAAGACTGAAAATAAAATAATAAGAAAGTATATTTCAAGTAAATGTCATCCACAAGAAACCTGGTGACAGTAATATCAGATAAAGTAGATCTTACTAAGACAAAGAAGTACATTTCATAATGATAGGTCAATCCCACATAGTTCTAAATTTGCATATTCTTAATAACATGGCCTCAATACATATCAAATAAAACATATAAAAATATAAATAATCTCAAAATCTTAATTGGAGATTAACATACTTCATGGTCACCAATAGAGGAGGCAGGGAAAATAAGTAGAAATATAAAAGATTTGAACAATCTTAATTCAATGGCTATAATTACAACCAGTATTTAACAACCTAGAATGTACATTCTTTTAAGTGTACATGGAACATTTACTAAAATTGATCATATGATGGAACATAAAGTAAGTTTCAGCAAATATCAAATGACTGAAATAATACAGAGGCTGTTTTCTGACTATTGCACAATTAAAGTAGAACTCAATAACAGAAAACTAGTAACCTCCCCAAATATTTGGAAATTAGACAACATTTTCTGTATAACTTAAGGGTAAGGGAAGAAATCAAATTGGAAATTAGAAAACAGAGAGCTACACAATAATAAAAAAGCAGCAGATCAAAACTTATGAGATACAATGAAAACCATGCTTAGTGGGATGCTTACAGCTCTAAATGCATATATTGGAAAAAAGAAAGGCTGGCTGTCAGCAAATTAAGAATCTATCTCTTGAAATTAGTAAAGGATCTGTGAATCAAACCCAAAATAGAATAAGAAAAATAATAAAAATAAGGACAGAAACCAAGAGAACAGAAAACATAGGTATATTAGAGAAAATCAATACAGCCAAAAGTTTTTCTTTGGAAAGGCTAATAAGTTTGATTAACTCCTACTAATACTGATGAGGAAAAAAAACAGAGAAGGCACAAATGACCAATATCAGTAACAAAATGAGACATTGCTATAGATCCTAATTATTAAAAAGGCAATAAGGAGGATGTTACATAAGGTATACATTTATACCTTAAATACAAATTTATACATAAACATTTGAAAATTTCAACAAAAGGGGAAATTGCTTGAATAAAACTTAAGAAAATGGAATCAAGGAGGAA
>PVKP010016827.1:13439-47466 GCA_004027715.1 Plecturocebus donacophilus
ATTAGGCAATCCCAGTCTTACATAAACTTTTCCAAAAAAAAAAAAAAAAAAAAAAGAAGGAGCACTTTCCAACTCATTCTATAAGACCAGCATAACCTTTCTAACAAAACAAGAAAGGAATAATACAGGAAAGGAAATACAAGGAATACAGGAAAGGACAATACATGAAAGGAAAAATACAGGTCAATCTCTCTCATTAACATTGTAGTGAAAAAATATTTTACTTAGCATAAGTTGTTGCCGCAACATCTGTCAAGGGGAAAGGGAGAAATATAGACCTGTTCCAAGGGAGGACTACTCCCTTATCACACAGACCACTAGTCCCGACTAGCTGTCCTTCCCTTTGCTATCCTGAACAAGACTCCTTTGCTGCCAGCTATTTTATCTAACACAGCTCATTCTCAGATCCCCTCTGCTCTTCCTCTTTCTCAGCTCTGACCTAGTTTGCAACTACCTTTTACTCAAAGTACCCAATTAAAGGTGTCTGTGGGAAGCCCTATCCTTCAAACCTTGTAAGGCACTTTGTTTTGTCCTCTTTCTCTCATCCCATGTGCCATCTGTGTGGTCCCTTGGGATAAGCCGTATCCCTCCTCCTGGGAGTTGATGTCTTAATAACTCTGATGTATTTCCTCTACATCCTGTTGGGTGTTACATGCTCAGTCATGTGAACCTATCATGAAAGGAGATGCCTGCTAACCCTTTGTGGATATTGGTAAGGCAGTCAAAACAGAGACACATAGTTGTAAAAATCCAGAATTAAAATATTATCAAATCTAATCCAGCTATCTATAAAACTGATAACCTATCACAACCAAGTTGGATTTATTCCAGGAATGCAAGGTTAGTTTAACATTTAAAAAGTCAATAAATACTTGGGAGGCTGAGGGGGAGAATTGCTTAAACCCCAGGAGGTAGAAGTTGCAGTGAGCCAAGATTGTGCCACTACACTCCAGCCTGGGTGACAGAGCAAGACTCTGTCTCAAAAAAAAAAAAAAGGGAAAAAAAAAAGTCAATAAAATCCACATTAATAAAATTCATAGAATAAAAGAAAAAAAAGTCCTCCATATGATTATCTCAATAAATAAAGTAAAAAAGCATTGAAAAAACCATGTTTATAAAAGATCTTAGAAAACTAGGAATAAAAGGCTACAACCCAAAATGCATGTAAAGATCAAACATAATATTGAAATATTGAAAGTTTTCATTCCTGAGATAGGGACAAAAGGATGCCAGCTCTCACCATTTCTATTCAGAATTGTACTGAAGTCTTAGCTAGTGCTATATGGCAAGAAAAAGAGATGTTATAAGGATTGGAAAGGAATAAATAAAAATCTCATTGTTCATGAATGACACAATTATGTATGTATAAAATTTTAGAAGTATAAATGGTTAAAATTAGTAAGTGAATTTGGAAAGATCAAAATACAAAAATTAATAATATATATAGTGAAGATTTGTAAAATGAAATTTTAAAATGATAGTTTTTGCAGTATCATGGAAAACACTTAGAAATAAATCCTAAGAAATGATGTAAGAGATCACTACAGAGAAAACCAAAATATTTCTGAGAGAAAGATATAAATAAATGGGAAGATATACCATATGTAAAGTTGGAAGATAACATAGTTTCCTCCAAATTGATCTATAGATCCATTGGAATCCCAATCAGAATCCCAGCCAGTTTTTTGTTTTTTTAATGTAATGCAATCTCAAGCCCCTGAAAGCTTTTTAAAAAAACTTGATAAGCTGATTCTAAAATGAATAACTCTGACAGTCTTGAAAAAAGAACAAAGCTAAAGGATTTATACTACTGGATATTAAGTTAAAAAGCTACATTAAATATGATTGAATAAAACTGGCATAATATAGATATACAATTTATTGCCATTATTCATGGATTTAGGTTTGTAAATTCACGTGCCTGCTAAAATTTATTTGTAACCCCAAATCAATATTTGCTGCTTCACAGTCATTAGAGGACATTTGCAGAGCATTGAAAAATTTGAATTGCCTGACATGCACATTGCCTGCTGAGGTTGAACAAGGTGTGGATTTCTCTCATATCTAAATAAGTGTCCTTTTTGTAATCAAGTGCCACATTTTTCACATTTTTTGTGCTTCTTATTGATGATTGTGCTATTTAAATGGCCCCCAAGAGTAGTGCTGAAGTGCTTTCTGGCGTTCCTAAGTGCAAGAAGGCTGTGATGGGCCCTATTGAGAAAATATATGTATTATATAAGCTTCTTTCAGGCATAGTTATAGTGCTGTTAGCCGTAAGCTTAGTGTTAATGAATCAACAAGACATATTAAAGATGGTTTTTAAAAACAAAAACACACATAAAACAAGATTATGTATTGACTGGTTGACACAAATGTTGTGACTAGAGGCTTTCAGGAACCTATTCATTTATTTCCCATAGGAGCAATCATTTGGTATTTACTAATTCAATGTTTGCAGAAACTTTGCTATTAGCTATTGCAAATAATGAGAATTAACCATGTAGGTCAGTGAGATAAATTAGAAAACACAGAAACAGATTGATAATTGATTAAATTCAAAGTTGCCTTGGAAGTGCATGGGAAAGGAGTCTTTTTTCCCAAAAAGGAAATATCCAAATTGAAGTAAAAAGGAATCTTCATCTTTATCTTATTTTACACACAAAAAAATCACTTCCATATGGACTTCAGATCTAAATGTAGAAAGTGAAGCAATACAGTTTGTTAAAGATCACACAGGAGAATATCCTTATCAGCATTTTTATTTTTTGCAAAGATTTTTCTAAACAGAATTCAAAGTACTAACTATAAAAGAGAAGATCGAGGTATTGGGCTTTGTGGAAACCAAGAATATCTATTAATTAAAAGATGTCATTAAAAGAGTAAAAAGGCAAAACACTGAGTGGAAGACTTTTGCAATGCATATATATGACAAAGAATTCATATCCAGAATATATAAGCAACTACTAACCATCAATAAGGAAAAGGCAAATAATCCAGTTTTTAATGGATTGTTTGAACAGGTGTTTATAAAAAAGGATTTTAAAATGGCCAATAAACATGTGATAAGGTGACTGTATTAGTTTATTTGGGCTTCTGTAATCAAGTACCACATAATGAGTGGCTTAAACAGTAGAAATTTATGTTCTTACAGTTCTGGAGGCTGAAAGTCCAAGATCTTTGGTAGAACTGGTTTCCTCTGAAGCCTTTCTCCTTGACTTGCAGATGACCCTCTAGCTGCCTCTTCATAATCATCCCTCTGTGCACACATGTCTCTGGTTTTTCCATGTGACCTAATCTCCTCCTTTTATAAGGACACCAGTCATATTAGTAATATATTAGGACAAAGAGTAACAGCCTCATTTTAATTACGTACCTCTCCAAAGGCCCTATCTGCAAATACAATCACATTCTGAGGTACTGGGGATTAGTGCTTCAACAAATGAATTTTGAGAGGGCACAATTCAGTTCATAACAATGCTCAACATCATTACTTATTGGGGAAAGGCACATTAAAGCAAAAGATAACACTTTATATACACAAGAATTGCTAAAATTATAAAATGAAACAAAATAGACCATATCAAGTGTTGACGAGTAAGTGAAGATGGGAACTTTCATACTGCTGGTGAGAATATAAGTTGGTACAAAACTTTTGAAAATTACTTGGAAGTGTTTACTAAAGCTGAATATGTGCGTATCTTAAGAGCCAGCAATTTGACTCCTAGATATATGTCCAGCAGAAATGTGTGGTTATACATATGCACCAAAAATACATACACTGAACTGGTTTATGGCAGTATTATTTGTAGTAGCCAAAAACTGGTTATCACCTTAAGCCATGCAAGTGTACAATTACTGAGAAGGGGCAAGAGAGAAGCCTTGGGGGTCCTAGAAATGTTCAATATCTTGATCTGGGTGGTGTTTTCATGAGTAGGTTAACCTTATAAAAAACTCAGGATTTGTGCATTTTTCTGTATGTAAGTGATACTTCAACCAAAACATTTGCTTTAAAAAGTTTAGATAATTGTAAAAACAAAACATAAAATATTTGCTCTCATGCATGTTTCAAAATATCACATAAGCTATTTTCCAACTTGCTCATTTTTTCAACATTAAAAAAATAGTTTTATTGAGGCCAGGTGTAGTGGCTCATGCCTGGAAATCCCAGCACTTTGGGAGGCTGAGGTGGGCAGATTGCTTGAGTCCAGGAGTTCAAGACCAGCCTGGCAACATGGTGAAACCCTGTCCCTAAAAATAACACAAAACTTAGCTGGGCGTGATGGTACACACCTGTAGTCTCAATTATTAGAGAGGGTGAAGTGGGAGGATCACCTGACTCCAGAAGGTAGAGGCTGCAGTGAGCTGTGATTGTACCACTGCACTCCAACCTGGGTGACAGAGTAAGACCCTGTCTCAAAAAAAAAAAAAAAAAAAAAAAAAAAAAAAAAAAAAAAAAAAAAAAAAAAAAAAAAAAAAACAAATAATGAAATAAAAGGGCTTTATGGAGATGTAATTCATAAACCATACAATTCAGCCATATAAAGTATAAAATTTGTTTTTAGTACATTCACAGATATCCATCACCACAATCAATTTCAGTAACGTTTTTTGCAACTAAAAAGTTATTTATTATTTGTTTAACTAAACCGTCATGGTTTAATTTACAATTTTTTAAAAAGTTCTTAAAATGTTGAAAATGCAGTGTACACTTGCATGGCTTATGAAGTTTTAGATAGACTTACGTTACTTGAATTGTTCAACGTTTAATATATTTTAAATTAAGAAGAGCAAACTATATGCATTTTTTTCGTAAGTTATTGGGGTACAGGTGGTATTAGGATACATGAGTAAGTTCTTTAGTGGTGATTTGTGAGATTTTGGTGCACCCATCACCCAAGCAGTATACACTGAACTATATCTGTGGTCTTTTATCCCTCACCCTCTTCCCTTTCTTCCCCCCAAGTCCACAAAGTCCATTATATCATTCTTATGGCTTTGTATCCTCATAGCTTAGCTCTCACATATCAGTGGGAACATATGATGTTTGGTTTTCCATTCCTGAGTTACTTCATTTAGAATAATAGTCTCCAGTCTCATCCAGGTCACTGTGAATACTGTTAATTCATTACTTTTTATGGCTGTGTGGTATTCCATTATGTATATATATATATGTCACAGTTTCTTTACCCATTCATTGATTGATGGGCATTTGCGTTAGTTCTATGATTTTGCAATTGTGAATTATGCTGCTATAAACATGAGGGTGCAAGTATCTTTTTGAATAATGACTTCTTTTCCTCTGGATAGATACCCAGTAGTGGGATTGCTGGATCAAATGGTAGTTCTTGTTCTTTAAGAAATCTCCACACTGTTTTCCATAGCTGCAGTATAGTTTACCTTCCCACCAGCAGTGTAGAAGTGTTCCCTGTTCACCACATCCACATCCACATCAACATACACTGTTTTTTTTTTTTTTATTTTTTTGATTATGGCTAGTCTTGCAGGAGTGAGGTGGTATTGCATTGTAGTTTTTATTTGCATTTCCCTGATCATTAGTGATGTATACTATGTTTTCATATGTTTCTTGGCCGCTTGTATATCTTCTTTTGAGAATTGTCTATTCATGTCCTTAGCCCACTTTTTGATGGGATCATTTGTTTGTTTTCTTACTGATTTGTTTAAGTTTGTTGTAGATTCTGGATATTAGTCCTTTGTCAGATGTATAGATTGTGAAGATTTTCTCCCACTTTATGGGTTGTCTGTTTACTCTGCTGACTGTTCCTTTTGCCATAGAAAAGTTCTTTAGTTTAATTAGGTTCCACCTATTTATCTTTGTTTTATTGCATTTGCTTTGAATTCTTGGTCATTAAATCCTTGCTTAAGGATGTCTGGAAGGGTTTTTCCAACGCTATCTTCTAAGTTTAAGTCCTTGATCCATCTTGAGCTGATTTTTGTATAAGGTGAGAGATGAGGATTCAGTTTCATTCTCTTACATGTGGCTAGCCAATTATGCCGGCACCACTGGTAAGTAGGATGTCTTTTCCCCTACTTTATGTTTTTGTTTGCTTTTTTGAAGCTCAATTGGCTGTAAGTATTTGTATTTTTCAGTTTCAAGTCTTTGGCTTCTTAAATTTATTTCTAAGTGCTTTGTTCTTTAAGATGCTATTACAAATTAGATTGCTTTCTTAACTTCATTTTTGAATCTTTCATTGTGAGGGTATAAAAATACAACTGACTTTGGTTTATTGCAACCTTGCTCAACTCATTTGTGAGTTTTAATAGTTTTTTAGCATATTCCTTAGGATTTCCTACATAGAAGATTATATCATCTGCAAATAATGATAATTTTACTTTTCCTTTCCAGTCTATATGCCTTTTATTTATTTTTCTTCCTTAATTGCCCTGCCTGAAACCAGTAAAGTGTTGAGTAGAAATGGTCAGAGTGGACCTCTTCATTTTGTTCCTGATCTTAGGAAGAAAGCATCCAGTCTTTCACCAGTGAGGTTGATGTTGGCTATGGTTTTTTCACAGATATCTTTTATTAAGTTGAGGAAATTCCTAGTCTGTTGAGTGTCTTTATTATAAAAGGGTGTTGGATTTTGTCAAATGATTTTCCTGCATCTATTGAGATCATTATGCACTTTTTTATTCTAATGACATGAGGTATTCAATGGTGAAGTCATCTGGGCCTGGGATTTTCACTGTTGATAGTTTTTTTTTAAATTTTTAATTATCATAGGTACATAATAGTATATATTTATCAGGTACATACATAATATTTTGATACAGACATGCAATGTGTATGTAGGTAGCTTTTTTTTTCTTTCTTCTGAGATGGGGTTTCACTCTGTCACCCAGGCTGGAGTGTGGTGGTAAGATCTCAGCTCACTGCAACCTCTGCCTCCCTGGCTCAAGTGATCCTCCCACCTCAGGCTCCTGAGTAGCTGAGACTACAGGCATGGGCTACTATACTTGGCTAATTTTTGTATTATTATTATTTTTTTTTGTAGAGATGGAGTTTCAGCATGTTGCCCAGGCTGGTCTTGAACTCCTGAGCTCAAGTTTTCCACCTGCCTTGGCCTCCCGAAGTGCTGAGATTACAGCCAGAGTGCCTGGCCTGTGGGTAGTTTGTTTTATTACTAATTCAGCCTCTGCACTTGTTATATGTCTATGCAGATTGTCTATTTTCTTGTTGAGCCAGAGTTGGTAATTTGTGTCTTTTAGGAATTTTGTCCATTTCATTTAAGTTATCTAATCTATTGGCATATAATTGTTCATGATATTCTTTGATAATTCTTTTTACTTCTGTAAGTTTGGTAGTAATGTTCCCTCTTGTCTGATTCTAGTAAGTTGAGTCCTCCCTCCACTCCCCATTAATCTAGCTAAAGATTTGTCATTTTTGTTGATCTCATCAAACAACTGGCTTTTGGTTTCATTGATTTTCTCTAATTAAAAATGTGTTTCATTTATCTTTCTTCTAATTTTATTACTTATTTTCTTCTTTTGATTTAGGCTTAGTTTACTTTTCTTTTTCCAGTGTCTTAAGGTGTTAGGTTAGGTTATTGATTTGAGATCTTTCTTCTTTAATATGGGCTTTTGCAGCTATGTATTTTTCTCTAAGTACTGCTTTAGCTGCAGCCCATGAATTTTGGTACGAAGTCTTTCTTTTCATTCATCTGAAAGTATTTCATAATTTTTCTTTTGATTTCTTCTTTGAACCTTGTGTTATTTAGGAGTATGTTTAATTTTCATGTATTTGTGAGTTTTCCCATTTTCCCCATGGTTGATTTCTAATTTCATCCCATTATGGTTGGAGAACATACATTGTATTATTTCTATCTTTTTAAGTTTACTGAGTTTCATTTTGTGGGCTAGCATATGGTCTATGAAGAATTCTCCACATCTACTTGAGAAGAATGTGTACTATTATTGTTCGATGAAGTGTTCCCTAGAAGTCTGTTACATGTAGTTGGTTTATAGAGTTTCTCAAGTCTTCTGTTTTCTTGTTGATTTTCTGTCTAGTTGTTCTATCTGTTATTAAAAGTGGGATGTTGAAGCCTCCAGTTATAATTGTTGAATTATATATTTCTCTCTTCATTTCTGTCAGTTTTTGCTTTATGCATTTTGGTGTTCCATTTCAGAAGCATATATATTTATAATTATTATATCTTCATGGTATATTGGCATTTTATTATTATAAAATGTCCCTCATTTTTCTGGTATTTTTTATTTTAAGATCTCTTGTCTGTTATTAGTAGTATCTGTATTCAGTTTTCAAGTGATTGCTGTTTGCATAATATATAATTTTTACCTTCTAACTTTCAATTTGTATATTTGAATCTAAAGTGTGTCTCCTATAGATCATATTTTTTAATCCGGTCTGACAATCCTTTTAATGTTTAATCCATTTATATTTAATATTATTATTGCTATAGTTGAGTTTTCATCTGCCATTTTACTTTTTATTTTTTATATTTTTTTGATCTGTTTCTTTTGTACTGCCTTTGTTTTCCATTAAGTGTATATTTTTTAAGGTAGTATTTTCATTTCATTCATGATTTTTTTTCACAATATTTTCTTGTAATTTTTTGTGGTTGCTCTAAGATTTACCATATGATATGGTTTGGCTCTGTGTCCTCACCCAAATCTCACCTTGAGTTGTAATAATTACCATGTGTCAAAGGCAGGACCAGGTGGGGATAATTGAATCATGAGGGCAGTTTCCCCCATGCTGTTCTCATGATAGTGAGTGAGTTCACATGACATCTGAGGGTTTTATAAGGGGCTTTCCCCTTCTCTTGGCATTCATTCTTTCTCCTTCAGTCCTGTGAAAAGGTACCTTCTGCCATGATTGTAAATTTCCTGAGGCCTCCCCAGCCATACTGAACTGTGAGTCAATTAAACCTCTTTTTTTTTTTTAAATAAGTTACCCAGTCTTGCATATGTCTTTATTAGCAGCATGAGAAAGAACTAATACACCATATACACATTTACTTATCAGAATCAACTTCAGAGTTATACTTGTTTAATTTCAGTGATGTCTGTCTACCTACCTATCTATCTACCTATGTTACTCCTATATAGCTCTATTCCTTTTTTTCTATTTTTATAGCAATTTTGTTCTACATATTATAGCTATTGATGTCACAAACCTAATAATACATAGTTATAATAATCGATTTACTATTTGTGGTAATTTCCTTACCTCAATATAGCCTAACTTCCACTTACATTTTTTTGCTGTCATTGGCAAATATATTACATGTATATTATATTTCAATATGTTATAGGCACAATACATAATATGCATCTTATTTTATGCAATTAATTTTTAAATCAGTTAAGATGAGAAAGGAGAAAAATATGCAGTTATACTTCTTTTCTGATTATATAATTAACTTTACAATATGTGTGAGTGCATGTGTTTGAATTACCATGTGTGGTCACTTGGTTTCAGCGTGTAGAACTTTAGTGTTTCTTGTACAGAAGGTCTACTAGCAACAATTTTTTTTTGAGACAAAGTTTCACTCTTGTTGCCCAGGCTGGAGTGCAATGGCATAGTCTCGGCTCATTGCAACCTCCGCCTCCTGGATTCAAGTGAATCTTCTGCCTCAATCTCCCAAGTAGCTGGGATTACAGGCATGCACCACCACACCTGGCTAATTTTGTGTGTTTAGTTGGGATAGGATTTCTCTATGTTAGTCAGGCTGGTCTTGAATTCCCGATCAGGTGATTTGCCTGCCTCGGCCTCCCAAAGTGCTGGGATTACAGGTGTGACCCACTGCAGCTGGCCTGGAAAAGTCTTTATCACGGCTTATTTTTTGAAAGATAGTGTTGCTGTATATAGGATTCTTGTTTGACAGAGATATTTTTTGAGCACTTTGAACATGTTATTCTACTGTCTTATGGACTCTGTTGCTTTTGTTGTGTAGTTTGCTGTTAATCTTATTGAGGTTCACGTGCAAATGATGAGCCTTTTTTTCTCTTGCTACTTTTAAAGTTTTCTCCTTGTCTTTGATTTTTGGCATATTTTGTGTGATGTGTCTATTTACAGATCTCTTTGAATTTATCCTAGTTGGAATCATTGTACTTCTTAGGTATATAGGTTAATGTTTTTCAATAATTTGGGACGTTTTCAACCATTGTTCTTTACAATATTTTTTCTTTTTCTTTGTCTTTTTTCTTTACTTCAGCTACTCCCATTATATGTATTGAGCAAGTTTAGTCATGCCCTACATTTCTCTGAGGCTCTGCTCATTTTTCTTCATTACTTTTTCTTTCTTTGACTTATATAATCTTAATTGATTTATCTTCAAGTTCACTATCTTTTTTCTCTGCCAGTTCAAAACTATTGTGGAGCCTCTGTAGTGAAATTTAAAATTTTCTTTTATTATACTTTTTAATTTCAGAATTATCATTTGGCTCTTTTTTATAGTTTCTATCTCTTTATTGTATTATCTATTTGATGAGACATTATGATCATATCTTTCTTTACTTCTTTTTTTTTTTTTGAAATGGAGTTTTGCTCCTGTTGCCCAGGCTGGAGTAGAGTGGTACAATCTTGGCTCATTGCAACCTCCACCTCCTGGGTTTAAGCAATTCTTCTGCTTCAACCTCCCGAGTAGCTGGGATTACAGGTGCCCAACACCAGGCCTGGCTAATTTTTGTATTTTCAGTAGAGCCATGTTGGCCTGGCTGGTCTTGAACTCCTGGCTTCAGGTAATCCACCCACCTCGGCCTCCCAAAGTGCTGGAACTACAGGCATGAGCCACTGTGCCTGGCCCTTTACTTCTTTAATTATGCTTTCCTTTAGTCCTGTTAACATATTTATAATGGCTACTTTGAAGTATTTTCCATTAAATCCAACATCTGGTTACTCTCACCAGCAGTTTCTGTTGCCTGCTATCTGATGTATGGGTCATATTTTCCTAATTCTTTGTATGATTTGTATTTTTTATTTGGAAAATGGACATTTAAAGTAATATACATAGTACTTTGGATACTAAACTTCCCTTTGCCAGGTCTTGCTGTTGTTTGTTTTCTGGCTCACGGGTCTATTTTAGTGAATCCGACCTTCTACCACCTAGCTCTCTACAGTGTTAAGCCTTTTAAACCCTACTAATTTTGGCTAATGTCTCTATTGTTTCCCACAATTCCCTGGGGGCATAAATTGATCTGCAAACATATCCAAATTGTGATGGTTTGACTTATGATTTTTTTTGACATTACAGTGGTGCAAAAGTGATATGCATTTAGTGGAAACTATACTTTGCATTTTGAATTTTGGTCTTTTCTCAGGTTAGTCGTTTGCAATATGATACACTTGCAGTGCTGGGCAGTGGCAATGAGCCATTCTGTTTTTCGTTTTCAGTACAGTACTCAATAAATTACATGAGATATTCAACACTTTATTAAAAAACAGGCTTCGTGTTAAACGATTTTGCCTAGCTGTAGGCTAACGTAAGTGTTCCAAGTGAGCATGTTTAAGTTAGGCTAGGCTAAGCTATTATGTTCAGTAGGTTAGATGCATTAAATACACTTTTGACTTAATGGTATTTTCAACTTATAGTGGGTTTGTTGGGACATAACTCCATCATAAGTTGAGGAGCATCTGTAGTTTCTGAGGTCAGTGTTTGATATTTGTTCTGATCACAGGAAAGCTTCTTCCAGCTTTCTTATTCCACATTCCTTTCTTGCAAACTAGCCACTTCTAGTCTAGTCTGTACCTTCATTAAATTCATGAATCTCCTTCCAGTTGCATTTCACCACAACCTCTACTGTTCTTGAGAGTACCTGTGCTCTGTTACAAATGCAGTCAGTTCACTTGTGAAGAGATCAAGCCTGCTTCTCCCCATAAGCGAAGTGTCTAAACCAGTGCTCTGGAACTGGGGTTGGGGACAATGAAAAGCTCCTCTCTGAGTAACAGCTCTCCTTTAGGAACTGAACACTCAGTGGAAGGGGTCCAGCAGCTGGGGGTACTCTTGGTTTACCTTTCCTGGCATGGAACCACTGCCTCATGAGCTGGGGCAAGGCCGTCTTAGATGTGCTGAGATAGGCCCTATATTCCAGGAGTTGGGGCTGGATAGAAGGGAGCCCGCAGGTTTTCACCACAGTTCCCAGTACTTAGCCTTAGTAACATGGAAATGTTAGGTTTCTCGTGTAGGGAAATAAGCCCTCCAACTGGGAGTTGGAGGTAGAGACACCCTATGTTCTTAGCTGCAGCCATGTTGAGTGAAGTCTGTCCTATTGAGCTGGGAGCAGGAGGGAGAGAGCACTCTTGGTTCAGATAACACAGACTCTGCCTTTTTTACTGAATTTACAGATTTTCCCTAATAGGTGTCTCTTCATTTGCTGTTTTCACCCAGAAGTGTTTCCAGAGGCCTTAAATGGTGGCTTTTTAATAATGTCACTGGGGGTGGGTCAGTGGAAGTCCTCATGCTGGAAGCTGATCTCTCAGTGCTCTTGATCTCTTGACATTTAAAAAATATTTATCCTTGTGACGTATATAGTTCTAGTTAGCTCATTTTCACTACTGTATACAATTCTACCACTACTGTATACAATTCTACCACTACTGTATATTATTCTATTTTATGAATGGAGGACAGTTTATTTAGGGATTTCCCTACTGAGTTTGCTTTTACTCTTTCATTAGGAACAGTGCTGAAATATATATTCTTGTATATATCTCCTAGTGCACCTGTGTAAAGTTTCTCTAGGGTAAACGTCTAGCAGTAAAATTTCTAGGTTGTGTAACATTATGGCCAACTTTATTTAATATTGCCAAAGTACTCTTTGAAGTATTTAGATAAATTTCTATTCCCTCCATCCTCAGCAATAGTTTGTATTATCAGACCTAATAATATTTTACAATTATGATTAGTATGAAATCATTCTCTTTGTTTTATTAATTTGCATCTCTTGATTACTACGGAGATTGAGCAATTTCTCATATTTTATTGATAACACTTGGTTCCTATGGTGGAAATTATCTTTATTTCCTTTGCCCATTTTTCTTCTGTTGTTTTGGGAAGGCAGCAGGGGAGTGGGGTGGTGTGGGGATATTGTTTTGTAGGAAATCTTTTTTACATTGTGGTACCAATTCCTTGTTGGTATATGGATTGCAAATTTATTCTTCCAGTTTTTAGAGCTTAGCTGATTGGCCTACAAGTGACACATGACTCCAGCTGGCCCAACACAATTTTTTCCCTGAGAATGTGAAAGAAATTTAGAACACAGGAAGGCAGAGACTGGGAGTTATGTTTGTGGGTAGGCTGAGGAGAAAAATCATGGTCTTCTTGTGAAGCCCCCAGTGATGTCCTGTTGCCTTCACTTCCAATGTCAACTCTTCCTTTGATTCTGTGAAATATGCCAGTATCCTTTCAACACCCACCTACTTAAAAATTATTATTATGCTACCTGGAGTTCATTTGTTGTTACGTCTAACCACAAAAACAAATCTTTAAAATAACTTTAATATAACTCTCAAATTTCTGGCTTAGGTAATTGGTCTGAGAGTGATGTTGTTAACCAAAAATGGGATGATAGGAGAGAGCAGAAAGTAGCATTTGAGGAAAGATAGTTGGTGCGGATTTGCCATGTTTAGTTGTGCTACCTGTGAAGGATCCAAGTGGAACTGCCCAGAAACAGTGTGAAACGTGAGAAAGGAAAAGGACCAAGAACTAGCTAATGCTAACTCTTTTTTTTTTTTTGAAACAAGGTTTCACTCTTGTTGCCCAGGCTGGAGTGCAAGGGTGCAATCTTGGCTCACCGCAACCTCTGCCTCCTGGGTTCAAGCTATTCTCCTCCCTCCGCCTCCTGAGTAGCTGGGAATACAGGCATGTGCCACCATGCCCCACTAATTTTGTATTTTTAGTAGAGACAGGGTTTCTCCATGTTGTTCAGGCTGGTCTCGAACTCCTGACCTCAGGTGATCTGCCTGCCTTGGCGCCCCAAAGTGCTGGGATTACAGGCATGAGCCACCGTGCCTGGCTGGCTAATGCTAACTCCTAAAGAGGAAAAGGAGCCCATAAAGAGATCTGAGATGAGGTAGCCAGAGAGCATGGTGACATGAGAAAGAGATTCAAGAAGAGGGGAATAGAGAACAGAATAAATGAGCAGGAGACCTGAGTCTGAAGGAGAGGGTGGCTTATATCAGGTCAAGCAATATTTGGCAGTGAGTGTCATTAATTGTCACTGTTTGGGGCTTGACTGCAGAAAGTCAAGAAATCAGTGGGACGTTGGGAAGAGGAGAGTGTGTGTAGAGCTGTATTTTGAGGAACTTAATGTGAAAGGAAGCAGAGATAATTGTTAGAAGGGGTGTCAGGTTGAGAGGGGGATTGAAGGTGTGGGAGAATTGTGCATGTTAATACGTAAGGGAAAGGACCAGAAGGAGAAGCAGAAAAACACCAAAAGAGATGGTGATTTCCAGGAGACAGGAAGGAATGGGGCCAAACATAGATCAGGGGGTTCTTCTAAGAGGGAAAGAGAATAAGGGTGTGTATTGTCACATTGCAAATAATTATTCACTATGCAAGACATTCTGCGAAGAATTGCAACATGATAAGAGGTTATCCAGGAGAGAACTAGTAAATCTGTGGTGTCAGAAAGACTCCATCCAGGAGGTTCATTTTATCCTTCGATAACCGACTGACTGCCTGTCAGTGTAGCCTGAATACTCAGAGAACCACACACATTAGCTTTGTCACTTTATTGTTCTTGGGATCAAAGAATTTGTAGACTTGATGCATTTTTTTAGGCTCTTTTTGCTCAACTGTAGGAAAATATGATAGGTAGTACAGAAAATAAATCTTGCATTTTCTATTTCTCCATACACAAATTCCATGAGGAAAGTCTCAGTTCCTCACCAAGGTTACCATATGAACAGAGAAGTTTCTCTTGTAATACTTCCCGACAATTTTCTATATTGTGACACACAGAAAAAAAAGGATAGTATTTTTCCTGTACACTGGGGGTGAACAGGTGGCACCACTGGTCTCAGGGACTCCTCCCTGAGTATCCTAAGGGCTTCAATAACTTGGGCACACCTGAGCACACCTGCAGCTTATTTGGTGTCCTATAGCATTATTTCAACTGGGATGTCTGCCCTAAGGTGTGTTCCCTCACACTTTGATCTCTTTTCAGTTTCTGCTATATGATAAAGGACTTCTCTCTCACCACCAAAATCCTCACCAGAACTATTCAACATGTCATGTAAGAGATGCTTAAATACTGAAAGCACATGGCTTGCTGTGCCCTTACACCTCATTCATAAATGTCTATATTATCTTAACCATCTACATTCAAATATATTGTATAGGTTTCTAAATTATCTCATTGAGAAGTTCTTTCCTATTTCTCACTATATCAACTCTGGTATTAGTGTCATAGCTTATTCTTTTCCTGTTTTTCTTTCAGAAACTACAAAGATATTTCTTTCACAAGTTAGAGAGATATAATGATGGAGAAAGCATGTTGGTTACGCTAGATACTATACAGCAGTATATATCTAATACATTACAGATAAGTTTCAGTGTGACAGAATCGTTGCTATATCCCAGGTGGAAATAAGACATGTTTGTTTTTTAAAATTTTCTAAATGCATTTTAGGTTGTTCTCCCATGGATAGAGGCTTTTATGAAATGTGATTTTTATAATTTATTTTTAATGCTTCATTTCTAGTCATGCATAATTTTATGTTTGGTCTTTGGAGATTAAGTAGTATTATTAACTCTATGTCTTTTGTATTTAGACAAAGTTGTAGGAAGACAAGAACCTGGACTTTCTTGTTTAAGCTACGATAAGGAGAAAAATACAGGAATGTATTATGCATGGAAATGTTGAGTTGTATGGGAAATTGTGTTTTAAGATCTACTGTAGATCTATGTCGGTGTCTGTGAAAGAGAGGATAATTAGTGCCTGCACTCTCAGTCATATCAGACTAAAGGTAATGGGGTGTAAGAAATGGTTCATTAGGCTCTCTCAAGTACTTTTACTGTGTCCATACTATTTATACCAGCAGAAAAAAATTCAGTCTTTAAAATCAAGTCAAAGCATTAAGCCTTAGATTCTTTAATATGAGAAATAACATTGAGTAATGATCCTTTGAAGTCAAATGAAAAAATGTACATAAAAAGCCTACATAGTGTTTATTGGCTTATACGTCACCCACACAGAATACTCACAAAATGTCTAACCTCCGTCTTGACTGCTGGCTGCACAGCTGATATGTCTCCAGGAGCTTGGTGTGGAATGAGGTGAGATCAGAAGCCAGTTTGCTAAACACAATCACTGCCCACATAGGAATTTTATTTTTAATCTTTTTTGAGATGGAATCTCGCTGTGTCGCCCAGGCTGGAGTGCAGTAGTGTGACCTCGGCTCACTGCAAACTTCTCCTCCTGAATTCAAGTGATTCTCCTGCCTCAGCCTCCTGAGTAGCTGGTACTATAGGTACATGCCACCACGACCAGCCAATTTTTGTATTTTTAGTAGAGATGGGGTCTCACCATGTTGGCCAGGCTGGTCTGGAACTCCTGACCTCTGGTGATCTGCCTGACTCAGCCTCCCAAAGTGCTGGGATCACAGGACTGAGCCATTGCACCCATCCAGAAACTTTAATTGAAAGAATTTGTTGTGAAAAGTCTCTTACCTGGGGCCTATGGGGAGAAGTGGGGAGGAAGCAAGCAATAATGAGACCAGTGTTCTCGCTTTTAGAAAAGTTGCCTGTGATGGTGGATATGAAAATCAGGTTAGTTAACAGAGGTTATAGTGTCTCTCATCAGCTTACTCAAATACTGCTCAGAGAGGTGTTGAGGCAGAGGTATTGGAAAGGGGTGGAGTAGTGTGTTCGATGCTGTTTAGACCACATCAAGTTCTGCTGGACATTTCTAAAGTAGTCTCTTAATCTTCCCCCTCCTCCCCTCCCCGCTTTCTATAAATCTGGGATGCACTTCTGAGTTTTGGAGTCGATGCTGTACGTACTTTAGTGGCTATAATTGGAAATTCTGCGGGTGCAAGCAGAGCAGTTCCTCAGCCTATGGAAAGAAAAAGGAGGGACCATGAAGAATTAGTAGGGGAAGAGCTCGCAGTTTACAATTTGGGATAAGCTGCATATTTGACTCTTCTGTGGTCCCTTCTGCATATTTGGAGAATAAAGTTGAATAACCTGTAATTCCAGTATGAGTGGGATCTATAAATGTTCTGGTAATTGTTTGAGAAACAAATTATATTAAGAGAATCTGATAGGTGCAGCAAACCACCATGGCTCACGTATACCTATGTAACAAACCTGCACGTTCAGCACATGTAACCCAGGACTTAAAGTAAAATTTTTAATAAAAGAGAGAGGATCTGGTAGTAAATTAGGTCAGGCCTAGTACTTGACTTGTGCCTGGCTTGGTCTCTTAATAGGTTTCTGGATTCCCTAAGCCTTGCAGTTGGCTGGGCAAAAGTAGTGAGAACAGCTCTGTCCTGGAGAGGAAGGAGCCTTTAAGTTCTTCGAGGGTAGTGACATGTCTGAATAGTGGCTCTGTGGCATCATGTACAATTGTAAGTGAATGGATACACACTCTTTTACTTTGATTGGTATGCTAGGAGAGGGAGATTTGAAGAGGGGAAGATAACGTGTAGGAAATACATAGGAACTGCTCACTCCTTTGTGCATACTGCAGACACCCGTTTTATACATCACTGTTGGGTTTTATCAAATGAAAGGTAGACTGATTTAATGAAAGATATATAATGAAAATAAAACACTTTGGATTCCTGAAAAACTCAATTCCTAACAGGTATTTTGAGAAATAAATGCCAAACAACTAGCTTGAGGGATTCGGTAATGAAATTGACTACTTTGAGACACTTTGCCTTGATTCAAATCGTTGTTTCGGAAATGGTAAAATTTCACTATAGTGGGGAAGATGGTCTTGATAAGCTAACTTTTCAGTACGTTGGATGACTGGCTACCTATTGGTCCACTCTCCTCAAGATTGAGCTTGTCTTCATTTATTCTTGAACAATGTCAGGAAATTGTTAGGTAAAAAATTGTCATTGGGAAATGTCTACAATGACTCAACACTGTTTATTAGATAGTAGGAGTTCTAAATTAGGTTAAAAGTCCACAACATGAAACAAAATAAAAGGCCCTTGAAGTAACATTTTTTTTTAAGCCTGTCAAATTTAGCAGCGGGGAAGTAACATTTTTTAGTGTTATAGCTCTTGTAAGGCAGCAACAATTACTGAATACTCTTGAGAGCTTTTAAAATTGCTGCTAATTCACTTAGCTAGAAGAGATACATGTAATTTGAACACAAGATTTGGAGCCAAAAGAGCTTGATTCAAGTGTCAGCATTGCCACTTCCTGCCATGTCTTTTAATTTCTGAGTACTTTACTCATTTGTGAAGTGGGTAGAATGTCATGAAAAAGTAGTGTATCATACAATGGACGTGCATTGTTAGTTCTAAAGTGCTGTACAAGCAGCAATAGAAAAAGTGGTTGTTATTAAGATAACTTTTCTATAGTGAATCTTCTTCTCTCTTTTTTAGCCTATATTCCTAACTCCCTTGCATATTCTTTGGTTTTTCAAGATTGATTTCATCCGGAACACACTAACCCACTAAGCCTAGAGAAACTTGGTTTTTAGGCCTTTGATGATTGCTTGCAGAATTGTCTGGCTCAGAAGCCTAGCATTTTTCTTGCTTATCCAGGCACTAACAATGCAAATATTAACCCAGTTTCTTCCGTTGGAAAAACACTTTTCTCCTTTCCCTGAGAATTGAGATTTAAACACATTAACAGCAATTAGTACCTGAGCCAAGAATTCAGATTTTGAATAAAACTACGGTTGACATTTGCTCCTGGACAAAGAGTGAAAAATGGTCCATAAAGTTTCTATTAACTTCAAAAGCAGCAACATCTGCTCCAATCCACAAAGCTTCAGAGTCTACCATGGAGGAAGAGAGTACTCTCTACGAACTAAGAATCCAGCCAGCAGTCAAGACCACAATCTTCCCAGTTTGGCATTAAAACACTGAAGGAGTTTTTCTAGCAAAAACTTGGAGCAGTTTTATGAAGCAAGATGTGAATGCAGTGCTATGCTTGAGACTAGCTGATGAAACCTGGGAGTGCAGCAACCTGAAAAAAGTTCTGCCCAATGCATTTTTTTCAAAAAGCTTATTCCAATGTCTTCCCCTCTTTCTCTTTCTCTTCCTCATCCTCATTTTCATCTGCTTCCTCCTCCTCATGTTCCTCCTCCTCTTTTTCTCAGTGGATTTTTTTCCTCCCACCATGAATATTTGCATAACTCAGTGTAGAAGTTTGTATCCTATACCTCTTTAGGGCTGTTTGTGATGGAATATTTGGGTATTACTGACTATTAAAAAAAGACTCAACATTTTCCAGACAATACTGTAGTTTTCTCAATTACATAAATTTTCCCCCCAAAATTTAGGGGAATTCCAGACCATTTTGCAATTAGTTAAGGATTATATTTCCTTATTTTTATTAATTTTATGTAAAGTGGGATTTATCAGTGGAGCATTCATTGACACTGACTTCAATTTATTCTGATGAAACTGACTGACATCTGTGTGTGCTGTTCATCAGTCATAATTTAAACCATTCTTAATTGTATTAAATGTAAATTAAGACATTCAATTTCAGCCATTATTTTTCATAAAACACTGTGAACTGAGTTTTAGTGGGTCAAGAGATCTTACATTCAAGATAAATAGGGTAAATTCAAAACTTACCATTTGTGTTCATATTTCACCCTTTGTCGACGATTTCTTTTGTTGCTTACTAGATTGGAACAATTAATTTGTTCTCTGAAGAGACGGATGGCTAAGGAAGATGTAACTGAAGTTTTTAACAAATGATTTTATCATTTTTAGAGCTTGCCTATGTTAGAAATATATTATTTTAAAACCCTTAATTAACTATCTATCTAAACCTAATGATAATTTGAATTGAAAGTGCTACACTAAGTCCTCTGATTTGGAACCTGCACCTTTAAATCCTTGGATTTTAAGAATTTAGGATTACATTTTTTTAAAAAATGGCTTAGCTATGCTAATATAAACTCTCAACACTGTATCTTAGAATATTAATGTAAAAATTAGCAGCATCTGTGTTATAGGACATACTAGATGACCTAATATATATAGTAAAGCATAATCTTCCTCACTTCCCTTCTTGATAAGTGTTGCATTTTCCAAATAATGCACTCTAGTTTCATTTGTAAACAACTGCTCCTAACTCCTGCAGTTCTTCCCAATGAGTCATGTTTTAGTCATATGATTATTAGAATGATAATGATAATTACTAATAGTAAATAATAAATAGGCATTGTATGGAATATTTTAATGAGAATATTAAACTATGGTTAGTAGTCACTCCTGAAGAAAAATTCAAATAGTATAGCCTATAATGGAGAACCTGAGAGAAATCAGGTTCAGGTGAAAGTCACACTGTTGGCAAGAATTAGTTTTCAACAGAATAAAGTATCAAATAGCTGTGGTGGAAAGATTGGATTTGGCTTGGTTCCTGATACTTATTTTTATCTAGGGAGGTATGGGGACACTTTTAGGCATAGAGTTTTTGTTTTATTTGTTTCTAAAAAAAAATGGTCTCAATGTACATGACTAAATACCAGATTATTCTTAGAGAGAAAAGAAGTTGCCAAGCTCTTCTGGATGTGCCCATATGCTGAGGTTATACCTGTACTGTGCAATCGCCACAGGAGATGTGAATATATTTAAGAACATGCTGTGCCATTCACACCAGTCAATGGTGAGAGGTTTTCTTTGATAACATACTACCTACAACTTTGCCATGCATTAAACCCCTTTGCTTTCCAACGGAAAGTTGGTCAACAAAGAAAAGAAAACTGTTACACTTGCCTTAGTAACTTCTGTAGTAAAATTTTATATGACTATTATATATGACATTTACATTCCCATGTCAGTTCAACTGATGGAAAATGAAGTGTTGCAATAAGTCTGGAGATGGGTAGTGATGCAATCATTCTACCAGTTTCTTGCTATTAATATATGTCTCTTACTCATTTTTAAAGATAGCATAAATGAGAGTACTGAATATAAATGGCTTTTGTAAGTCATCCAGGTCAGTGAAGCATGTCATTGTTTGCAACCTGAGTTCCATGAGAGCTCTGGATGGTTGAGAGGCATACTGTATATTTTTCTCATAAATGAAAAATACAAACAATATTCACAGCATTTAATGAATATTATAAAACATACAATATGAGTTTCCTTGGGAAAAAATTAGTTGCATGTACTTAATAATATGACCTTAGTGTGTCATCTTTAAACTGTATAAAGCCCATATAGAAAGGCATTGTATAATTTATTTCTCCAGATGTAACATTAACAAACATTTTATTATGATTTATTTTTTGGCTCCTTGAAAGATGAAGTAAGTTCCTTAGTATTAGCATTGCTAATGATTTTAATGAGGCATTAAAATGTTGCAGTATTGTAGGAACATTTTTCTTTTTTAAAACATTATTTCATTAATATTTCACAGGATTTTTAATGTTAAATTGATGAAAGAACCTGAAAGCATAATCCACAAAGTGTCAAAGTGCTTGAACAGTGGGAAAGAACCAGAGAAAGGCAGGGCACAGGGATGGGTGGAGGTCTGATGAGATGTTCCCGCACTGGGACCACTGTGATATTGCAGTCTCTTGCTGCTGAAATGAATACAAAACAATTTTCTCTTTTTGCTCTGGGTTTTTCTGCCTCAGTCCACAGAAATCTGGCACACATAGCACGGACTGTTTGTACTTCCAGGTTAGGGGTGGGAAGCCAGACACACAAAGAGCATTTCTAGGAGAGGATAGTCTGTTGATTTGCTTCTGTGTTACAGTAACCTTCCTGGTTGGATATTTATCATTTGACTCCTATCTACTATATGCTGTTTAATAAGTCCTGTGTTTCCATGGCATCTTACAGCATGCAGAATGCTTTCATGTGCCTTATATTGTTTAGTCCTCACAAAGACCCTTGTGAACTATGTAGCCTTTAGGGGAAATTATTTTCTCCCCCGAATCATAGTACCGGTGCAAGGAGTTGCTATTTAGATAACTTACAGTTACTGCAAAGTGACTGCTCTTCAAAGTATATAGAACAGAAGAAATAGGGACAAGCAATTTCATTCCCAGCTAGCAGAACTCTCATATGGGTCCATAATCCCAGGAAAAATGGGTTGCTTTATTTTAGACATTTGGGAAAGTTTAAACAACAGATGATTCAAGGACTAAGCAACCTTTACAGCTGCACAGTGGAAATCCTGGCACAAAGGGGAACTGTTCTTGAATAAATTCTCCAATGTCACAGGCAAAAATAGCCCTTGTCATGGTTTGGCCTCAGCAGCTGTTTGTTCTGCCTGGATCAGAGCATGGCAGAATAGTATTCTGGCTGGACAGTATCACTATCTTGTACATTTCATTATCCATAAGCCTGATACTGCCCTTAAGCAGCCCTCAAGGCTATACCTTAAAGCTCTGTATACCCTGTAAGCAAACACTTTTATCAGTTCTTACTTTAGAGCAAGTGTGTATTGGATCTTTAACATGGTCTTTAAGTCAGTATAGCTGATTTAGACTCAACTCATCTAGGGGTTGTGGAACCAGAAAAAAAAAATATTTTGCCATGAAGCCAACTGCAGGGATATCCAACTCTTTTTTTTATTCCCTAGGCACTGATTTTCAACATGTGGTTCATGGACCCTCCATACTTGAATAACAGGGTGGGATGGGGTTGGGGTTGGGATGAGAGACAGGGGAGGAGTAGGAGGATGAATAAAGGGAGAAGAAGGGGTACTTATTAAAATGCATGTATTTGGACCCAAACCTTTTGAGCCAGACTCTCTAGAGAAAGATTGGTGGAATCTTCATTTTAAACAGGATTCTTAGGTAATTTAGAATAGCACTGGTTCCTTGTCCTAATTTTTTTTTTTCTGGCTAATTGGTTTAGGGTAATTGTATTGTGTTTACTTCAGTACTTAGTTTGTAAAGATAACAGTTATTACTGATTAAAAATAGTTCTGTTCATGCAGCATTGTACTACTGCTTGGGAATGAGAGGTTTGTACTAACCCTATAAGTCACTTTGTAAATGGGTCGAGTCAGTCTGTGAGGATGGAAGTGGTGTTCTTGTTTCAACCTCAGTGTCAGCCAGCCTTCTTGCAAATGTACAGGCAGTAGTTGATCACAGTGAACAAGCCAAGAGTACAGATCTCTTTTTTTTCTGGTGGCTTGACACCTACCTAAGAATGCTAGGAGGTGTACAGAAAAAACTAAAAGCTGAAATTCAAGCGAGTCACTTATTCTGTTTGTTAGCTAATATAATAAAAGCTCCATTGAGGAGGAGATGGCTTAATACCTTGACTAAAATTAAATTTTTGTATTATCTGTGTGCATCCTATTCCAAAACTCCAAAGCATGAAAAATCTAGAGCTACTTATTACCTGTTCTAGTAGAACCTCCAATAAGTATGTGGAAGCCAATATCAGTGTAAATAGAGCAATTGACTCTGTCGCTCTACCTCATTTGTTTTTAGCATTTTAATAGGGCTCACATTTTCAGTGTGTAGCCCAAGATAAGAAACTTCGTTCATGTACTACCATATTGGACTCTCCTATGAATGTTGGAACATATTTTTTCCCATTGACATGAGCTGATAGAAGTGTCTCATTCCATCACATGGAGTGCCATTTAACTCTAGTGACTTCTGGTGCCTCTCAGATCATGGTGTCAGGAAAACCAGACCCCCAGCCCAGACACATGCACAGACTTTGATTGCAGTCAGTTCACACACCCTGAGGTATAGCAGGTCTGTGTGTCAGAACAAGTGGCCAACATAAAAAACAAGTTACTTATTACCCTGACATCAACAAATTTTGATGTGCACTCTACTTTCAAAAGCATATTCTTTTAATCCCTCTGTCCCCCACCACACAAGCATGTGCATACATGCACCACACCCCCAAACTCACTGAATTAATAAATTCTTCTTTAAAAAATGGCAGCAAAGGCTCAGAAATACTGAAAAGGAAACTCTCTAATGAAACATACGTCTTGCTTGCTTTAGTAGCCCTCAGAATGGACAGTTTGGTTAAGGAGGAGTTTTTATTTGCATCTATTTTGTTGTAGAATCATTTAGGTACTCATCACTGCAACTAATATGCATAAATTAAGAGTTATCTAAAAAGTTATATAGCATTGATATAAATACAGACCTAGAGAGACCTAAAGGACGTACACGACAGTGGGTAGAGAACAGGTGCCTTTAACTAAACAAACGCGTTATGATTAGTAAATAGAAAAATATCTTAGTTCTAGGCAGATGAGCTAGATGGCCTCTAAAGCCCTTTCTGCCACTCATGTTCTATGATTCCATGGTGCGTTGGCTAAGACAATAAGCTTTGGAAAGACTGCCCAGGTCTAAATGTCAATGCTTTCTCTTGCAAACAGTGTTAAGCTCACAAGAGGAAGAATTGAAATTCGAACTGGGGCAGTTTTGACCATAGAGAGGTAAATTATTTCACCTCTCTATGTTTATTTCCTTGTCTAAACAAGGAGCTTTATGTTAAAATCCTCATAGAGTTGTGAGAAATGAGTCAATACATGTATCTGCTATGCAGTAATAATTCAATGGGTTTTAATTAATTACAATAATGTACTGAATACCTATAATATGCCTTCAGATGTTGTAAAAGCAGAAACATGAAAACAAATTTTTTTGTGTAGTTCTTTTTTTCATGACATTTACATGTTATCTATGGAGAGAAGATTTATAAAACTGTTAATAGGAGAAGTAGTATAAAACAGCATGGTTTTATACATTGTGACCTAAATCACAATAGTAGGCAGAGAAGGAAAAATATATAGAGGGAAGGGTATGGCTCATCTTTGAAGGAAGGAGGGTGTTTATGTTGGTGAGTAGATGGAGAAGGAATCTTTGAACTCTTTTCCCTTTTAAATCCCCTATAGTGAATCTATCACCAATTTCTTTCTCTTTAATATGTCATTCAAACCTAAATAGTCCATTCTACTCTCATTGCCATGATTGCATTCCACGGCCTCATGACCTCAAGCTGGAATCATGCAGCGGGTGACCAGCTCAGTGAAAATGAACAGAGGAATTGACATGGGAATAAGATTGAAAAGACTGTACTTGTCAGACTAAAAATTAAGTCTGAAAAAGTAAGGTGGGGCTAGGTTACGGAGACTTTTAGGAATTGGCAAAGGACATTCAGCTTAATGTGCCTGGCAATAGGGCACCACTAGCCTGGCCAACATGGCGAAATCCTGTCTCTACTAAAAGTACAAAACTTAGCCGGGTGCGGTGATGCATGCCTGTAACCCCACCTGCTTGGGTGGCTGAGACAAGAGAATCACTTGAACCCGGGAGGCAGAGGTTGCAGTGAGCCGTCATCGTGCCACTGCACTCCAGCCTGCGCGGTAGAGTGAGACTCCGTCCCAAAGAAAAAATGCACCATGATACAATTTTTACTTAAATGCACTGTATGTGTTGAAATTGGAAAGACTAGACATGAAATCAACTGAAATCATGGTTCCAAGGGCTAGTTGTGCATGAGAATCACCTGGAGAGCTTTAGTCCCCAAGTCTTCTGATTCAGTAACCAGGAGGCTGCCTGAGAATCTGTAGTTTTGCAAAGTTCCCAATGGGAACTAGTTCGCAATGGGAGTAGAAAAGACTATTTAGGGTTGAATGACATATTAAAGAGAGAAAGAAATTGGTGATAGATTGACTATAGGAGATTTAAAAGGGAAAAAGACTCAAAGATTCCTTCTAAGTTTCTACTCTGATAGAAGAAAAGGTAGTTTGAAATACATTATGGGACTGTTGAGTTTGAGTATATGGTAGTTGGTTTAACAGTGCATATTCTGTAGGCAGGTAGAATCTGAAGACTGCAGCACAAATCAAAGGTCAGGACTGGAGATATAGATTTTAGGGTTACTGGCATAGAGTTGGTGCTTGAAGCCATTAGAGTGGCTATACTTACCAAGGGGAATATGTATAGAGAGATAAAAGATGAGTGTTAAGAGTAGAACCTCATATTATACCTATCTACCATTGGGCAGTAAAAGGATTTCAGCCAGGAAAGTAGATAGAGAAGTTAGGCCATTTAGAATGTGAGATATTTGAAGTAGAGGCTTTTGAAAGTTTTACAAGTGGTGACAAAACCATGTAGCTCATCTGAACGATGTCCATGACGTCTTAATGGACTATTCTACATGGAAAATATGAATTTATTGTGAAAGAATGCAATTTGTTTAAAATTTATTTTTTTTATATAGACAGAGTCTCACTATGTTGCCTAGGCTGATCTCAAACTCCTGGCTTCAAGCAACCCTCTCGCCTCCACTGCTCAAAGTGTTGAGATTACAGGAATGAGTCACTGTGTTGGCTAAGAATGCAATTTGATGGTTAATGTATTCTATCAGTTATTCAGTGATTCCATTGCAATGAGTTGAAATGGAAGAGATGTGAAATAACAACATTAGGGTCTGATGGATGGATGGAGTTCCTACAGAACCACCTACTATGTTTGGTGCTGTCTGTATACTTTACATATATTAACTTAATCTTTACAATTATCTGAAAATGTAGGTATTAGGCTTTTTTAAATAAATGAGAACATTCACACTCATAGTGATTAAATAACTCACCCAAAGATATGAGTATGAAGAATAACTGAGATTCTAATCAAGACTTCCTTATTCCAAAGCATGTGTCCTTTCAGACAACTTATCAAAATATTTCAACTGACCTACCTAGAATGGCAGAAGAAAATGCATTCACACTCAGGGAGAATCAAAAGCAGTCTACAGAGTAGGAATTTTTTGAATTCTATGTTTTAAAAATGCACGCAAATTTTTCATTCTATTTCTTACTTTATTTTAATATAAAAGAAATTCCTCATCCAAGAGGTACCATGTTTCTCCAGTGTCTACAGTATGTCCTGACACACTGCCTGGTTCCTCATGAGACTACCCAGCACTCTATCGTAATTACCTTCTAGTGCCTGGTACATAGTAGGCACTGAGTAAAGAGTTGGAGAAGTAATGTATGAATCAAAGGGTCAACAAGCGAGCTGCATGTACCTTCTACTGAGAAGGCAACTTCCCATGGGATGACTTCAAATATTTCAAGACATGGATGAAGTTTATATCCTGTGACTTATACCATGGTTAGATGAGTAAAGTTATTCTATACTGCGAGATCTGAGTAGTATGTGTAGGGCAGTTCTGTTTTTGTGAGGCTGGCTGTAGAGGTGTCTTCAATGAGAATAAGGTATAGCATGTAGTCTTGCTGGTGGAAGACAGATTCAGAGAGAAATCAGAAACATCATATTGGCTTGGCATCTTGACTTCTAAAGTGTATTCCATACATACAGCAAAACAAAAACAAACACAGGTAAATTTTGCCTTCTAAAATTACTCGGGTCTAGGTGACAGTAATTCATGCCAAGAGGCTAATAAACATATTATCAGTACATCTGTAAAGTGACCAAATCCTATTTATCGTTTAAGACTCAGCTCAAATGCTGTCCCCTCCAGATGTAATTCCTGATTCTCACTTTACAGTGAGACTTCTGTATGTGAGAGGGGCCATGATCACCTGTATGTGGTGATTGAAATGGAGATTCAGAAAGTCAGCCAAATATTAATGTTAATGATAAAATCATCACAAATACTCATAACCTTAAAATTTCATCAACCTGGAGACTGCTACCATGTTGTAGATATGCATTTATCACTCATTCATTCATTCAACAAACATATATTGAGCATGAACAATGTGTTGGCAGAGGGCCAGGGAAGGAGATGTTTATAAAGATAAAATAGATATGGTACTTGCTCTTAAAGAGCTTACAGTCTATTGCAGGAAATGAGATAAAGCGTGTCCCTCATATAAGAAAAACAGCAATAACTAATGAGTGCACAAATCAAATATTATAGAATTCAATGGAAGAGCTTACTTCTTGGGAGAATCAGGAATTGCATCTGGAGGAGACAGCATTTGAGCTGAGTCTTAAAGGATAAATAGGATTTGGTCACTTTACAGATGTACTGATAATATGTTTACTAGCCTCTTGGCATGAATTACCCTCATCTAGGCCCAAGTAATTTTAGAAGGCAAAATTTACCTGTCTTTGTTTTTGTTTTGCTGCATGTATGGAATACCCTTTAGTAGTCAAGATGCTGAGCAAATATGATGCATAGGCCAAGATGTTATCTTTTCGTCTCTAAATTCCTCTCTTTCTATAACAATTATCATGTCATTTTGTGTTAGAAGGAAAAAGTTTGGACATATGCAATTTTCTGTTGAAGACATCATTAAATAACAGAATTTATTAACAACTACAGTTGAAACAAAGGACACATCAACTGATTGTTAGTTCCCTGCCACCAAATGAAGATATATTATCAGTATTTGTGTTAAATATTCCATTTTAACAGTGTAGATACATATTCATTAGGAGGCAGAATAACCTTACAGTTGGCACTTTGCAAATGCGTATTATTTTCACCAAGTCTGTGCAGGTTTTGAAACTTTGTATTACCTTCTGCATGTAATCTCAGAGTCTGTCATTCACATGTAGAAAACTCACCTCTCTATTTAGCCCGTGGTTGGTGAGAGATAGACATTTACAGGCCCCTCTGCCCTTGAGCTGTTCCATTAGTGCATGGAAAGCACCTTGCAGCCTGTGACAAGCGCAGCGGATCGGCACTAAATCAAAAATCAGTGCCAGCCAGGGATCTAAGCCACCATGAAGGTCACAGCCATCAACTGCATGCCATCTCAATCCAAACAAAACACATTGGATACAGGGGGATTTTCACAACTCACAATAGGTGACAAACATTTCATGTTAGAGTAATCCATAGCAGTGAAACTGGGAACTGACCTTTTAAGTACTTTTGAGTATTTAATCAAACTTTCAAAAGCTGGAGGTAATTTTGGGTAATATTTTACATTTAAAAACAAAATATAACAAAATGAAACCTCTATAGCATGTTGTTACTGCAATCAGGATTTTGATGAAAAAAATCATTTTTTTTTGTTTCAAAAGAAAACGTGTTTTTAAGATATAAAATCATCAGAAACTTTATGTAAAAATAGTTTTTATTTGATTTTTTGCTTTGAAAAGTGTGTCATTGACTCACTATGAAGTGAATAATTTGTGCTATGAACTGCCCAGTTTAGCTTATTCTGAAAGTTTATAATTAGCATTTATATCAAATAGGAAATATTTGGTCTTAGTCTGACTTTATTTCAAGTTCACCTTCAGCAATCCAGTTCAAGTTGAAGTTGCTGAATTTGAATCTATATATTAATAAGATTTCTGCATTGTCCAATGAAGATTTTTAAATAGAAACATTACTTAAATGTTGTAGATGCAATTCCCTTTTTACTTCCCACTTAAAAAAAAATCAAGGAAGAAAAATGTATCAAAACTAAATAACGAACTTTATGGACTCTCTTTTATGGCATTCTGAGAATTAATTACCTAGGTTAATAAGAAGTGTTGGATAGTCAGCCAAGTAAACTGGATTTTGCTAAACTAACTTGGAAAATGCCTGTGCTTCACACAATGAAAAACTTATATGCAAAAATTATTTTCATAATTGAACTAGCATAGTAATGTGATCTGATGGAATTACATCACACTGCTATGGGAAGAGGGGATGAGGCAAAATCTTAGTTCTGCTTTTGATGAAATAACTGACAAGAGGCTAACATAAGACACTTATACATTATTTCTGCTAAAATTAGCTTTTGTGAATGATATTCAACAAAACAATGGTTACAGAGAACAGAGTAAAAATGAAATATCTGTTACCATCTAATCAGGTTTGGAGCAACCAAGACTATTTTAAGAGTATGCCATTTCAGAAACAAATGCTTCAACCCAGCTATCTGTACATTGAGTGAATTCATGGTTAATTTTCACTAGCTGGTGAAGAAGTATCATGAAACTGTACAAGCAAAGCAGTCCAGTAGGAGTGTATGTAATGGAAGAATGCCATCTGCTGGTGAACCCTATCAAATCCATAATTAGGAAAACCTGAGAACACATACGCTGTAGACAAGGTAGATTCAAAGTTTGTGGAAGCATTTGAATCTGAGAAATCTGCTTTCATTAAGCTGATGCATACCTTTGATATACATTATTCATTTTAAATTAACTTGATTACTAATTTCCTGGAATCACTAGTCAGGAAAACCTTGAAAAGAAATCAGCGCAAAGGCCTTTTTTTTTTCTTTTTGCCAATTTACAAAGTTTTTATATTCATCATTCATCAGTAGTCAGCCAGTGAGTCTGTTCTATTTAAAAGCTCTGGCTTTTCACTTAATGCATCCCATCTGTTTCTGAAATAAATTGCAATAATCCGTGTTTAATTTTAATCAATGTATTACTAAATATGCAAATTATATTAAAAGCCATGGTTTGAAAAAGCTTTCATTTGTAAATATGGTAGCTTAAAACAGGAAGCATATCTAAAAGCCATTTAGCTACAGTAGCCTAACTCTAACACTGTAGCTGATTTATAAAGCAGATCACAAGTTGATCTTTCTCCCACAAGGGGATATGTAAAACTGTTGCATATCAGATTTTGTTAACATCTGATGGGCTAGTGCTTACAATGTAAGAGACTCATACTTCAGCAACCATGTCTTTTACATTTAAATTAAGGTAATCTTATTCCATTCTACATCTTTCTAATTTTTTTATACAA
This sequence comes from Plecturocebus donacophilus, assembly GCA_004027715.1. NCBI lineage: Eukaryota > Metazoa > Chordata > Mammalia > Primates > Pitheciidae > Plecturocebus > Plecturocebus donacophilus. The sequence continues at coordinate 44,230 of PVKP010016827.1, forward strand.
CCTAACATATGAATTTGCGTGATTGGTTTATGAATCACAGTTAAAGCAATTTGAGCAAGCCTTTCAATCAATCTTAAAATTTTAGTGTCTAATTTACTTGTGATTTGCATAATTAATTGTGGAAGGGATCCTTTGGGAGTCTCCCTTTTTCCCCTTTTCCTTTCCTACCTTGTGTCTCATACACGGACTAGACAGATTGGGAATGATACTGGAGTTCTTTCAGGCCTGCTAGATGACTTTGTTAGGAATCCAGAAATTGTGTGTTGCTTTGTTCTCTCCGATCTGGCTGGACCAAGAGGAAATTCTGAAAATTAGATCTGTTACCTGCAAAACAATTCAGTAGCATGGCTGTCACTGAATTGTGTATGCAGTTTACCAAGCGATTACCTTAAAGGAGAATTTTAGAACTCTTTCCTATATAAAGGTCATGAGTATGTAAAAATACACACACACCACACACACACACACATAACATATATATAAAGTATTTTATATAACATTATATATAATGAATATATATAATGATAATGTTGAAACATAACAAATTATATATGTATAATGTTATGTATACATCAACATTATATATATAACAACATTATATAAAAATCACATCGATATATTGAATTCCGTCATCTCCTAATTGTTGTACTGGATTGGGTAGCACATTACCGCAAATGCAGTCTAATTAGTGCTTTGCTAAAGCAGCTTCAGGAATTTTGCCAGCCTGTTGTTAAACACAGTGATTATTAACAAATTATATAAACTTATAATTTAAAATTTATATTAATGAAATAACTTCTGAAAAACATCAGTTTCTAATTATGATGCTACCTATTAACATCTATGCTCTTAAGATTATTTACATCTATCTTTTGTATCTGTGTGGTACATTTCTCCCCAACTCCACATTTAGTGATGTCAAATTGGTAGCTTGAAATTGGTCACAGTGGGAGTATTTACATGACAGAAATTGGCAAATGCTACATACAAATCAAGGCTATTTCCCTCTCTATATAGCTGGTTGTTAACTGTTTACCAGCACACCACTGTCTTTAACTATAATACACACAGAGCAACTCAATACGTGTCTTGTTATTTATTCTTGAGCTCTCCTAAAAGAGTAACAACAACTTTCATAGACCCTTTTACAATAAGTGAAATGTATATTTGATTCCTTAAGGAATCTTAGCCCACAATTTCTTGTTGAGCTTTAAAAATTAAGGTTTCTTTTCCCTTAGTGTAATTGATAATTTGGAAAATACAGAAAAACATTTTTTTCCCATGACTTTATTATTTTGAAAGGATGAAAGTAATCACATATTTATAATTGTCTGAACAATTTGTGTTTTGCATATCTTTATCAAGGTTTATCAGACAACTTATTGCTGAGTTTAAGGGACTACAAAACACTGCTAAGATTAGAATGTACTGGAAAATTAGTTTGTGCAATGAACTTACTGCAATGATATAAATAGTAGAAACATGCCCAGGACCATCTTTGTTAGAAATAAACTTATTTCCCTATGCAGAAGAATTATTAATCATATCTCAGGATGTTTAATAGTGTAAACAAATTAAAAACCTCAGCTTGTGATCCAAGGTCATTTTCAAATTGGAAATGACCTCGGCCTGCCTGAAGAGGTCTAATGATGTAAAAATAAGTAGGGCCCAGTTCTCTGGGGAACTCAGTGCAGGTCAGCGAGGCTCTTTTGGTGAATGCACCAATCTGCTCTGCTTCCACAGGCCTTTGTGTAGCCAGACTCCCTGGGAAAGGTGAGCTGTCTCCTGTTGCCTGGCACTTGCATAAGAATTTTGTTTTCCAATTTCCTTTTCTATTTTTTTTTAGATTTATACTCATGGACAAGAAAAAGCTTGTAAGACACTAAAAATGTCACAATGGTAAAATTTCCTTTCTTCTCCTTTTTAAAATATATATTTTATTGTACTTTAGGTTCTGGGGTACATGTGCAAAACATACAGGATTGTTGCATAGGTACATACTGGCAATGTGGTTTGCTGCCTTCATCCCCCCGTCACCTATATCCGGCATTTCTCCCCGTTATCCCTCCCCAACCTTGCTACCCTACTGCTGTCCTGCCCCTATTCCCCCGCAACAGATCCCAGTGTGTGATGCTCCCCTCCCTGTGTCCATGTGTTCTCATTGTTCAGCACCCACCTATGAGTGAGAACATGTGGTGTTTGTTATTCTGTTCTTGTGTCAGTTTGCTGAGAATGATGGTTTCCAGATTCATCCATGTCCCTGCAAAGGACACAAACTCATCGTTTTTTTATGACTGCATACTATTCCATGGTGTATATGTGCCACATTTTCTTTATCTGGTCTATTATTGATGGGCATTTGGGTTGGTTCCAGGTCTTTGCTATTGTAGACAGTGCTGCAATGAACATTCGTGTGCATGTGTCTTTACAATAGAATGATTTATACTCTTTTGGGTATATATCCAGTAATGGGATTGCTGGGTCAAATGGAATTTCTATTTCTAGGTCCTTGAGGAATCACCACACTGTCTTCCACAATGGTTGAACTAATTTACACTCCCACCAACAGTGTAAAAGTGTTCCTATTTCTCCACATCCTCTCCAGCATCTGTTGTCTCTTTCTTTTTAATGATCGCCATTCTAACTGGTGTGAGATGGTATCTCAGTGTGGTTTTGATTTGCATTTCTCTGATGATAAGTGATGAGCATTTTTTCATATGTTTGTTGGCCACATAAATGTCTTCTTTTGAAAAGTTTCTGTTCATGTCCTTCACCCACTTTTGAATGGGTTTGTTTGTTTGTTTTTTTCTTGTAAATCCATTTTAGTTCTTTGTAGATTCTGGATGTTAGCCCTTTGTCAGATGGGTAGATTGCAAAAATTTTCCCCCATTCTGTTGCTTGCTGGTTCACTCTAATGATTGTTTCTTTTTTTTTTTTAGAAAAAGAGAGAAAAGGAGAAAGAAAGAAAGAGCAAAAGAAAGAAAGAAAAAAAGAATGAAAGAGAGAAAGAAAGAGGAAGAGAAAGAGGGAGAGAGAAAGGGATTCTTGTTTTATTGCCCAGGCTAGAATGCAGTCTAAAAACGGGTATTAAAAACCTCTTTTATGCCAATAATTGTGCTTAACAATGGAGACAGGAAGGAATAGGGGATGAAAATAACAAATAAGCAGCCAACCAATATTTTATTTAAACCTGTGAAATGCTATGCAATTGCTGGGGAGTGATTTACTTCCAATTAT